>VWZV01018713.1:0-21638 GCA_013397155.1 Irena cyanogastra
ATATATATATATGTATGTATAGTAGAGGGGGCACAGGGAAAGGGCTGCTGCCTTTTCAGACCTGAGGCTGAGATTTCTCTTGCTCTGAGGCTCTGAGTGAGACAGATGGGGAAGGGATGGGAAGTATCACTGAAAAAATAGATCCTGTGCTTCAACTTTTGGGAATGCTTGCTTTCAATGGATATATGCTTCCCTTTCACCTGCCTTTTTGGGAGTTGGTTTCTTGTAAATAGGCTGGTAAAAGTGTGACCCCTCCCAGGGGGCACTGAGGAGTAAGGCTGAAGGCATTTTGCTTGAGGATTAGGTAACTGAGGTAAATAGGAGCTAAGGAAAACATTTGATTTGCTGTCGTAAGAAAAGACACATCTTGATCATTTTTAGAAAGTAAATCGGCAAAGCCCTGAGTGGAGTCCTGTTCTGCTGCCTCCTGCCAGCAGCTGTGTCCTAACCTGTAGTCTTGCCTCTCTCACTTTCATCTGCCTGGAAAAATCAGTGGAAATTCTATATCTAGGATGTGGAGATATGGAATCCCCCCAGGTTTCAAATCTTCAGTCAGAATCTCAGGTTTTGTATCCAAGGTTCATTAATGCTATAAGAATTGTTTCCTTAGTCCTGAAATGAATGCAGACATTTCTGAATAAAACTTTAAACTCACAAGCTTTCTCTTGTTCTCTGTTCTCTTGTTCAGCTTCAGGTTTGATAAGCATATGCATACATATCTTTTTGGGTTTAGCTTTTTTATTGATATCCTGGTAAGGAAAATCCATGGTAACCTCTTGCCTTTGACAGCTCCCCTGCCCTTTCATTCAATACATATAGCTACAAAAGTATTTCACTTTTTGATTGCCTGTAGGATACATAGCTGTTTATAAAAGGCTGTAGAGAACAACAAATATTAAGCAAGAAGAGAGGGTTGGGATATTTTGTGTTTCTTCATCCTACCATTCCTGAGTGGCTGCATCTCAGTATGTTTCTGTACCAGGAGGTGGCACTGATAATTGCAGCGATCTGCAGCAGACCTAAACAGAAAACTGGCTGGTAAAACCTCTCTGTTGATACAAAGTATGACTACAGTCATGGAAATCTCCAAAAAGGATGTACATGTGTGTTTTAACTTTATTTAGCTGCCTGCAGAAGAATGGGAGACAGCTGTCTCTAGCCAAAATTCTCAATTCAGTCTCAAAATGGCAGTGCAGGAGTTTAATGAGTTGTCATAGGATGTGCAAAAATGAGTAGCTGCTGGCAAGGGGAGTATCAGTAGCAGGGTTCCCTAATGCATTTATAGTATTTCAAAACATCATCAAACTGTTATCCAGTCAGACATACTTATTCCTTCCAAAATATGCCTGAGAAAGTTCTGGTGCTTCTGGGGGAGGCAGAAGTAATACTGGCATGGTTTTGGGGCTGAAAACTCTTCTGTGATGGTTGCAGAACTAGAGCGAAAACCAGCCTAAATACCTTCAGGCACTGCAGTGCATGGCTCCCAGATATCTGGGACAGGGTAAGTGTTTTTCATCTTGATATGAATAAACAGATATCAGAGTAGGGAATCCTACTCAAGGTGTTTCTCAGACTTTCATGCATGGATGGTGGCATTCTGTAAGATGTCAGGAGGCATCCTGTTTAAAAATTGCAAAATTATTTTAAAACTCTCATATATACGAGCAAGGAAAGGAACAGATTGGAGAACTATAGTAAGAAGTGAACTATCAGATGTCACCATGCCCAAATTATGGTTCTGATTGAAAATATTACAGTAACACTGTGCAGAGTAGTCCTTGGGAAAAACAAATGTTTGTTTTTAATATCTATTAGCACTCTTGCTTCCATGGTGTCTTCTCAGGACTATGAGTAACAACAGCAGCTGCCTGCCTCTCCTGAGGATGCAGCTTTTCCCCCTGGGTCTGTCAGAAAGCAGAGAGGGATTTTCTTGTCCTGAAAAATATGAAGGGGGCTTGTGGTAGCTCTTGCTTGAAGGAATTTTGGATATACTAGAAGTGTGTCATTCAAATCTCCTGCCAGCCTAAGAAATTTTAAAGCTGCATTTGTGATCTCCAAAGAGTTTTGTAATTGCAGAGCTGTAAGCATGAAAAAGGGATGTCTTCCTCAAAACTCATCCTAGAGCTTGCCTATTTAGTTTCCTAAGCCTAATGGAGGCATTAGCATGAGGTGCTAAAATACAGCAGCTGTGCACATGCCCAGATGGGAACCTCTCCTTGCACAAGGTTTGCTTCCAGCTCTTGGCTCCGCTCAGGCAGAGTTAGCTGGGCATCTCAAGCACAGCCCTCTGAAGGCTTACCCTGGCATGCCTGAGGAGTAAGATGTAGAAGGAAAACTAAATAAATTGTGCTCTGTTGGAGGACTCAATATTTTTAGACAGTTGATATGACTGGTTTTAGTGGAATATAAAGCCCAGTTCCTCTCATTAGACAGCCTACCCAACTTGAGGCACAAATTTCCTCAGGCCAGGGAGCAAGCAGACTTGATTTCCAATTTTAGCTCTGTGAGTATGAAGGAGCCAATAAAACTAATAAAACAATGATTGATTTAGTTTGTCTAGTGATGGTTGCCTCTGATTGTATCACCAGCTCCTCTCTAAACAGTTACCATAGTAATGAAAAATATCTGTAAGGATTTAGAGATTTTTAGGGACAACAAATGCATAATTTAGTCCAAGAAATATCCAAGAAAGAAGTGACTAGGAGATCATACTGGATTACTTCTCTGGATGGTATTTCTCTGTGCAAATCAGGACATAGCCATAGTCCCAATCCACTTGCACACTTGTTCTTTGCTCTTACATCTACATCTCCCAAGATCAATAGGGACTGTTTATTGAACAAATTTGCTTCCTTCTTTAACTAGACTTAGACAAACTCAGAAGAAAATGCCTTGCCTAAACAACACAGTTTCCTTTTTATGCTGTAGGAATCAACCTGACATTTATTTAATGTCATCTCTCTTTTTTCCTCACATTTAGTCAATATTAATTGATCTCTAGTGGTCTTAGTTCAACTTAATGAAGTATTGCATGTTTGAAACAACCATGAAGCTGATGAGGTAGATACAGTTACTGCTTTGTTGGGGTTTTTTTCCCTGTTGTTATCTAATTCATGCTTTTCCTTACTTTCCCTAATTTCATCTTTCATTTGGAATACAAATTCAAGGGACTCTAATACAGGTAGAATGATTCCATTGCTGTGATGTTGAACCATAGTATTAGAAAAGCTGCTAAAATCCATGCCACAGCATTAGTAGCAGCATTTGAAAAGAGCTTATTTTATGTTCTCTCCAGTCAAATGGGGGTTTTTTTGGTGACTATTAGAGAATTTAGGTCAAACTACAGTAAAAAGAGCCTATGAGAAATTTTAAGACCCTGATTAGTTTGTGGGTTTCAGGCACTTGAATAAGCTTTGTGTGAGGTGTTGCCTGCAGTCATGGATAATTCACAGACTGGTCATTATATTATCCCTTCTTCTTTTTAAATTTGAAACACAGAAAAGCATCTATTCACCCTCTCAGTTTTTCTTAAAGGCTTGATGTGTCATTAAGTCCCTGTTTAAGAGTCCAAATAAATGTTTCAAGGGTTGAGTGTGAGCAGGAAAGGTCTGCAACAAGGGCTGTGAGCAGCTCTGAAATTGCCTACAAAGGTTTTCCTTGCTCCAAGCTATGCAAAATATTTGAGCAGAGGAAAGAGGAGAAGGCTGACATTTGGATTAAGAATTGTTGAGCACTGAATGTTTTTGAGACTGAAGATCTGGCAGCAAATAAGGTGTAGCTTATCTGTTTGGCTGGATTTCCAGGCCTAGCAAGTCCCTCATCCAGGAAGTGTAGTGATTCCCGAGGGAGGAGTGAGGATGGAAAAATATTTTTTCACTGAGGTTACTTTCACAGGTGCTCTTCTCTTTTGACAATCATCCCCAAATAGCTTCTTTCCTTCAGCTTTCCTTTCCTTCGAGCAAGGCTCACCTGCACCTGGGTGTCAGAAATTTGCACCTGAAGGGCCATTTCTTGATGAAATATCAGGGCAGGGAGCTTCACAATAGCCTTGATATTGGTCTGTAGCTGTCTGGACCTTTTATCCAGCACTTCTCACCAGACATTAATTCTGTTTCACCCACAGGATTTTCTTAATGTTGATTTAATCCAGAACATTTAAGATACTGACAAATAGTAAAGAATAACAGCAAAGCACTGACTGAACGCCTGAAAATGAGAGGAGTCTGCGGTGACCTTATGGTGGTGTCCTCTCAGGGGGCCTACAGGAAAGCTTGAGAAGGACTTCTCACAAGGGCATTTAGTGATAGGACAAGGGGGAATGGATTCAAACTGGGAGAGTACATTTAGATTACACATTAGGAAGAAATTCTTTACTGCAAGGGTGGTGAGGCACTGGCACAGGTTGCCCAGAGCAGTCGTAGGTGCCCCATCCCTGGAAGTGTTCATGGCCAGGTTGGATGAGGCTTTGAACAACCTCTTCTAGTGGAAGGTGTCCCTGCCCATGGCAGGGGGGGTGGAAACTGAATGGTCTTTAAAGTGTCTTCCAACCCAAACCATTCTATGGTTCTGTGAAAGAGGAAATCTTTCTCTCAGCTGGTTTTATCTGAAACATCTGATGTCATTTCTGCTGAAGTGGAACTCCTCAATGAAGAAAACACTTCTTAAAGAAAAAGTAGCATCACGTGGTGTGAAAAGGAGCTTTCATTTGGTATCCATGTTGGAAGGAGGATATAGATGGAAAATACTGGTCTCTGTAAACTATTTGTAGAAAAGTGTTCCTTAATTTCCTGGGGATAGGATGAAAGGCAGAGAGAAATTCAGCTAAAGAGGGTTTAATAGACTCTGATATATTTGTAAAATTATTTCAACCTTTCAATCATATGGTATTCGGTTATGATGCTTTGATGTTTAATTTCTGTATGCAAAAAATACTCTTCTTGGGAACGATACTTTGATTTCTGTAGCTTATTTCTACAAGCGCTGAGCAGGTTTGTGACCAGTCTGGTCATACCAGGTGAATTTGTTTCAGTTTAAATGGCTCCAAGGCCACTGATGGAATGAGGATGAATACCTCTCACATCTTGCTCTATATCTGAAACCCATTTCCATATACAGGAATGTCTCCTTGGAGAATTGACACTGACTGTTAAACACATAGAAGGAAAAGAGACCTTTTAAACACAATGTTCACATCTTTGTGCCCATTCTTTTCTCAAGATGTTTTGGCCTTGAGTGCAGGAAGCTTCTCCTGTCACTTCACGGGCAAGCTTGAAATCCACGTAAATTCAGATGTGCCCCAGGAATTAAACAAAAAATAAAAATATGCAAGTGATAGGATCCTGATTCAGGATAGAATCCAGGTACCTGCACTGGGACTTATCTGAAATTGCTTTGCTTTGCTTTGCTCTAAGACAGTAGCCTGGGTTTCTGGATGGACCCAGGGAAATTTGAAAGGCATTGTTTTGAAGGGCTGCTGGCTTTTCCTACAGTTCATCGCAGATCTTGTTAGGAAATGAAGGAGAGGAAGCTGGGCAACTGCACTGCTCAGCCATGAGGAAATGCACAATGAGTGTGATGAAGCCAGCAGCTGCAGGACAATGGGAACAGGCTGGGGCTATTTTTGTTAGATGTGAACAATCAATCGAATGTGTGAGACCTTATCATCTTCCCTTCTCGCCTTCTCCCCCCACTTTTGTTCAACGCTGGAAATTTTCCCAAAGAGAAACAGCTTTCCTTTCTCTTAGCAGAGTTGATTACTGTAATAATTTTCTCTTTCATCTCAGAGCAGGTTTCTTTTGGAAGCCTTTGATGGCTTCCTCTGAGCACAGTTACTGTCTTGCTGTGACTGAGTGACTTGCAGCTGGGTCATACCCGGCACTGTGAAACCTGGGAGAGCATTAATCAGTGTTTACAAGTGGGTAAGGGTCCCCTCACCTCTCACATGCTGGATGTAGAGGCTGGAAGCATTTCTCCCAGAGTTATCCTCAGGGCACAAATCTGAATTTGAACTGGGCATAGCTTTCACAGATGGAAAATAAGCAGCAAGTGTTTCCATCCTATAAGATGTAGTGAGAAAAAATGCATAATTAAGATGGTAATCAGTGCTCCAATAGCTGAATTCTCTGTTATTTTTATGACTCTTTTCTCAGAACAGTCCTTTTAAATGTCACAGCAATATTAGCTCCAACTTACAAATGGAAAAATAGAAGGACATAAACACATGATTTATGGTGTTAAGTGAAAAAGGAAAGAAAAAACATGTTTTTTGCTCAGTCTAAACAGAATTACATCTTACTTTATATTCAGGTAGAAGTGAACCCTCACAGTATAGCTATGTCTCACACCATTACAATGTTCTATGTACCAATACCAGATATAGTACCCTAGATTCTCATACTTCATAAATATGAAAGGAATATTAATTTGTAAATTAGGTTTTCCAACATCTTGTGATATATCAAGCAGGTACTGAAGCAGCACTTCAGGTTTGCTATTAATTTTTTTTAATCTTCAGTTCTTCGCTGTATAAGTCCTTCTCCCTGTATTAAGCAGCCTATTAGTCATGGAAGATCAATACTATTTGCACTTCCATCAATTTTCTTGGTATCACTGAGATCTGGCCAGAACTTTGTACCACAGTTCTTGCTACTCCTTAAATTTCATTATAATGAGATGTTTACATCGGTAACATTCGATCAAAATTGGATGTGTTTATAACATTTGCCACAGTTTAGATTAACAGCTTACCTCCACTTTACTACAGGGAAGCTGCTAAGTTGACTATAATTTCTAATCAATATAGGTATCATTCTTAGAATTTAAATAGGTTTTTAAGTGTTGCCCATGCTGCTAAAGGTGACATGGATGTCCTGCAATTTGTCACCCAGCTGCTGCAGAATCCATTTCCAAACAGTCGATTGTTTCATTCTAATTCCAGTTACCAAACCCAGCAAGACTTAATTACTAGTTCTTTTCTTTTTTTTTTTTTTGTCCATTTCCCAGTGCCTTTCCTTCACCTAGGCTTGGTTTAATGAGCAGCAATGTTATATCATGAAAGAATCTCAAAATGTCTAATGACTCAATCCATCATCATTATAACACATCCATGCCTACTGCAGGGGAGATGCTGCTGGTGGGTACAGCTGTCTGATTCCTTCTTTAACCCCTGAGGATCATAAACTTTCTCTTATCATCCCATTAGAGTGATAACTCAGGGTGATAATAACTCCTCACTTCACTACACTTGTCCAAATATGCTTCTCTGTTCCCAATTTGTGTCTACCAGTTCACCGTGATTTTTCTCAAAACCAAGCTCAATTTCACTGGGAAGAGGGCAGCTCAGACTCAGCTCAGTACTTAGAATGAAGATCACAGATTTCTCAGAGTAGTGAAGTTGATGCTCTGCACCTTGAATAATCATTCTTTGTCAGTGTTTGACTGTGTTTCATGGGAGGATCCAAGTGTGTTTCTGAGCATGCCTCAGGCACACACTGCTCCCATTTTAGAGGCCACCAATCCCTAGTCAGTATATCCCCCTTTGCTCTCTTGTGGGAAGAAAACTCACCCACTTGGTACCAGGACATTTTTGGGACAGGTCACTTATCAAAACTGCCAGGCACTTTCTGGGCATACTGTGGGACTTGGCCACTGCTCAGCCCAAATGCACCCAAAAGAGGTTTGACCAACTTTTCTCCCTCTCACAAACCCTCCCTTGTTGCTTTCACAGCCATCACATGAGAGGGAGTTTTGGACCTGTATGTTTGAGCAAAACCTTGGATGGATAAACACCGTTTCATTGATCAGAGGTAAGAAGGCATCCTGAGGGAGACAGGCTCTGTAGGCTAGGCAAAAGCTCGACTGAAAATAGATGCCTAATTCCTATTAATTTAATTTCTCTTGCTGCTCAGCTCAAGTGATGGAAGCCTGAAAGAAGGTGTTGGGTCAAACCCTACCAGAGGTATTTTCTTTCTGGATGTAGCTCTATTGGACCAAATGATAGGGAATTAGACCAAAAGGCTAGGGAATAAGAGCTTCCAGACAAGTAAGTATCTAAGTGTTATAGCACTATGCTTTTTATTTCTTGCCTTTTTTATCTTCTAACTGACTCTTTCTGAACAGAATAAAATAAGATTCAGCAAAGCCTTTTAACAGCTTACATGATTCCATAACTTGATTTCCCTGGTTTCAAGGAAAAAAAGGAGCTTCAAAACCTCTTCTCTGAAGCAGCTGGAACCCAACTTATCTCTTGCCCCTGTGGCCCTTCCCTGGAAAGACTGCCACCCTCTGACTTTGGCTCTGAATTGCACAGTGAAATGCTCAGAAACTGGAGCCAGGTTTGGTCAGTGCTTCTGAGTATTTAAGAGCTCTGCCATCAAGACGAGAAATTTCTTTTCAAATCAACTCAGAGAAAAAAAAATACACGAGAGGAATAGGAAAGATAACCTCTCAGCTCACACAACACAAAGCTTATTTTGATGTCATTGGAGACAGACAATAGTTTTAATCTACTTCTCACAAGTGAGTCTGAGTTCAGTGAACCTGGGATCTGTTTCCACTCTCTCAGGCATATCAAATCAAAAGCAGTTTCTTAGCAAATCCTGAATACACTGGGCTCTCCATCTTATTGGAGTAGGCAAGACTGATGGGACCCCAGCCATGTGACTATCTCCAACCTGGCTTCAGGAGTTCCAGTGTGAGCAGATGGGTCCCTTCAAAAGCACCCACCTCTCTCCACTGCTCACTGCTTTTGCAGGCATGGACTGCATGAGTGTAAACGGTGCTCAGGCTGGGCTGGCTGGACCTTGTCCCATCTTCTAAGCAGCTTTCCTATATCTAACAATGGAAAAAATCTTTCCCATTTCCAGTCCTTCTGCCTGAGATTGTAAATGTGAGTGCTTTTCCCAGTGAAGAAGTTTGACAGGTTAGCAATGGCAGGTTGTTAATACTTAGATGACTTCAAGTACAATATCAGATTTGTTGCCTGGCTTGGGGTTTGTCTAGACGAGTTGTTTTATTAGATAGCAGATGGTTTGGAAATTGTTTGCAGTGACAGGGCCAAGTAGAATTTGAATTCTCTGTTCCCAGGTCAGAAGGAATGGGGTTGGGAAAGTGGAGAGCAAAACGCCCGCATTTCCCATTTAGATTGAAAAATGCCTATAGATATAGATTTAGATAGAGGTATGTGTGTGTATATTATTGAAGGAAATGAAGGTTCACTCTGTTTATCGTGGATCCTTAAGCAACTCTGATCAATCACAGGATGAATTTCCTTAGTACACCCTTAGTGCCAATATTGGTATAGTGAATTTACAATCTTTGAGAGTTCTTCACTTTGAGTCATTCTTCACCTTTCTCCTTTGCCCTTCTCTGTCTTTCTCAGTTCCTATTCCACCCCTCTCTGCCCGTCTGTCTCTGCCCATTTCCTTTACCCTTCATTCTCCTCTGCCCTTCCTCTCTGCCCTTCTTCTTCTTCTTCTCCCTCCTTTCTCTGTCTGCCTCCTGTCTCTGCCCTTCTTCAGCCTTCTTTGACCTTCTCTTTTTTCCTGATCCTTTGTCCTTCTTCCTCCTTCATCTCCACCCCTCTTCTCTGCCATTCCGTTCCATCTGCCCAGCTCTCTCTGACCTTCTCTGACATTCTTTGAACTTCTCTGACCTTCTCTTCACTTCTATTGTTTTCTCTGCCCTTCTTTAACCTCTGCCCATCTCCACTCTTCTCTGTTTTTCTGCCATTCTTCTCTTCCTTTTTCACCCTTTTTTGCCAATCTTTTAGCCTTTGCTCTTCTCTGCAGCACTCACCCCAGCTCTGCCCTGTTCTGCCCTTTTTTGACATTCTTTGACTTTATTGCCCTTCTTTCTCCCCTTTACACACCTTTTGGCCCCTTGGTCACTGCCTGTCCATCTCTACACACTGCTCTCATCCCTTTTTTGCTCTTCTCTGTCCTTCTTCACCTCCTCTACTCTGCTCTCCCCCATGTTATAAAACCATAACTATAGGCCATACCCCCAACTCCCTTTCCCTTCTTTTCTGCCATCTTCTCTGCTGTTCCCTGCCTTCCTGTGCCTCTCTCCACCCCTTTCTTCCCCTTTTCACCTGCCTGTGTCATCAGGATACCTGGAGTTAACACTGTTAATTTATTTAGTGCTATTCTCCAGGATGAGTAAATGTATTTTTTTCTGTACACTTGAAGCTAATGGTTGATGATAGCTGCACATCACCATAGAAACCAGGACAAGTTCTTCTGTAAGTCAAAGGTTAATTTATAATTATTTTTAAAATCATGTTGCTCAGATGCATCGGTGTAGACAGGACTTGTCCAAAACCTTCTTCCTTACCAGATAATCCATCTTTCTATTCTAGCTCTTCCAAAAATACATTAACATGGCTCCTGTTTGCTTAAGCAGAGTCTCCACAAGGTATTATACAAGATAACTTTCTGGTTCTGAGTGTTTGTAGCTATGTTTGCAATTGACAGAGTTACTGACAACCCCAGCTCTCTGTGGGATGGCTGTGGACCAGAGCACAGATGACTCATTGTGTATGATGCTGTTTCACACCAAAGTGCTTGCTGTGTATACTGAACATGTGTGCAAGTCAATAGCAAGAAGTTTGAGAACAAACACAGCTTAGATGGAAATAAATTCACATTGAAATTATTATGCCCAAATCAGAAACAACAATACAAATGTCTTTTTAAATGAGAAGTTTTACTTGGTATGATTCTTGTGTCTTCTACCAATGTTTGAGAGTCAGGCAGTGTGAAAAGAGGTCTTGGCATTTCCTTGCAGCAAAAGTCTTTTAATTCCAGAGATGGGCAGAAGGGAGTTTGGGTCACTGCTCAGATGTCCCCCATGCAGCAGCAATACCCAATAATTGGGTGGTATTTTTCCCTTGGAAACACAGACTTTTGCCAAAATTGTTTTTCTCCCCCACCTGTCTCCCCAGCTGCCTTTTCAGAGTTCAGCATATATCTGAATAACTGATTTTGTATTGGAAGCTATTTACTTGCCTTGTTGCCAATTAATCTTCCCCTAAAGCCCCTGCACATCTATCAGGCGTAGTTAATAAAGTCCTTTTGACCCGGTGATGCTGTTAATGTCCTCCTAGGAACAGCCTCAGTCTCAGGCTGGCTCAGTCACATGGAGGTGTCCTCTCAGCTGCCTCCTCTCTCCCCAGCTGAACTAATACAGATCTCTCAGAACAGCACATTACCTCAGTCCCTCAGAATGCTTGACTGTACCTCTGGGCCACATCTTTTATTAAAAAAACCCTCTACAATGTATGTTGGAACATTTCCCATCTGCAGGACATTATACACATATATAGGCAATCTCCTACTGTAGTGTCTCCTTTATGAAGAGGTGGTAAAGGGCACAGAAATAATCCTCTTATCTGGTTGGCAGATAACAAATTGCTTTTGTTCTAGTGTAGGAGATTAAACTGTGTAATTTACTTATAAAACCAGGTTTCTCCTGGAGTATGGGTATAAACCCAGAAAGACTTCAGGAATCTTTACTGGGCTTTGAATAGTGTCCATAAGAACTTGTTGTAGGTGACAGACTGGTTCAGACAGTGCTGTCTCATGGGGATCACTAGGATGAGTCACTCTTACTTATGTGGAGGCTTCTGTAAGTGGTAATGTGCTCAGGGAATTGGGGAGCAAAGGAAATCCTCTCACTCATTCCCCCAAAGTCTCTGGCAATGTCCCTTTGCGAAGTATTTCCACACCCTAGACCTGCTCTTGCAGCCTGTGTGTTTCTGGAAGAGCAGTAGCCAATGAAGCCAAGATGTTCACACCCTCAAGGAGTGTCCTGAGACATGGCTAAGCTGCAAGGCTCCAGATGTGGCCAGGCTGGGACCGACAGGGAATTCCGATTTTCTTATGCTACAGACAAGCCACAAGGCTGCAGTACCATCCCTTTCTTTTCTGTGCTTGCAGAGGCTGAGCTGCAACAATGTCAGTTCCACCGCAGGCGAGGAGCCACCCTCCTGGGACCAGCCTGAGGGACAAATCCAACCTTGAAAAACAACCAGCAGGATGACATGCAGATCAAAGGGGTATTGCAGAGCTCAGCTGCAAGAGATCCCTTAGAGATTTTTTAAAGCATTTTAGCTCACCCTTAACTTCCTCAAAATGGAGCACAGGTTCTCTCCGGAAGAAAAAGAAAAGCAGAGTTTGGTACATGCCCTGAAATGCACAGGCACCTGAAGAGAATTGCCATCTTCTGTACCTGTTTCCTCAGTGACTGTGTTGTTTGCAAGAGGTTTATTATTCCTGTTGTACCTTTAGGAAAATTACCCCACAAATCTCCGAGGCTGGAAAAACTCTGTTTTGATAACATTTAAACATTTTAAATGTCATCACAAAAAATTTAAATGTGGTGTGTGTGTGTGTACGTAGCCAATGTCCCACAAAGTGTGGGCAATGTGGGTATGAAAGAATTTTCCCAAGAGCAAGAGGTAGAGCAGTTATTTCAGTATTTCATGTGCCTTGGTAAATTCGTTTTTAATGAGAGAAAGAGTGGGGTTTTTGTTTTGTTTTGTTCTCTTTTTTTTCCCAGTTTCCATGCTCTAGTTTGATTTATCAGTCCATCAAGGGACACAAACAGTGTAAGTGCATGAGAGTATCTGCATGCCAGTGCAGGTTTCCAAAAAGGTACTAGCTACAGTGAGCCATCCTATTTTGCAGTTAAATTCCATGTCTCTGATGGATTTCCCCACACTGTTGCTAGGAGATGAAGGCAATGCCTAACAAAGGATATATTGACAAAAAATTTTCCAGAACAAATCTATCTTGTTATGGTAAATAGAGACTCACATAAAATGGATATTGCCGGATTTATTTCCTTAGTGGTGGCACTGGCAAAATTGCATACATCAAGTGAAGGTGAAATTTCCCCATCACAAATGCAGTTTAGTTTTGTTTTGTTGACATAAAGACTTTCAGTGTGTTTAATGTGAAAAGCGCTGTTGCCTTCCCCTGTGTTTTGTTGCTAGGCTAATAGGATGAACATATCCTACATCAGCGATTTTCCTTCTTCCCTTCTCTGCTACTTCTCCCTTTCAGGAAGAAATGCTGCTTATCATATTGGTTCCCCTCTTTTCATGACTCTTCTGGGAAACGTGGATTCCTTCTTTTAAAGCAGGGAAGAAGTGTCCATGGCTTGGGACAAGTTGAGATTTGGCAAAGAAGCAGGTAAATGCAATGGAAAAGCAGATCAGCCTCTTGCTTTATAGCTCCAGGCACATCTACATTAAAACAAAATAAAACACAAACTTAAATGGAAATCTAATCAAGAGAGGAACTTCAGGAATTCTCATGGAAAGATTGAATTTCTACAGAATGACAAATTTTCTCCCTTTCTTCTGGTGACATAATGAACACACAAATAGATTTGACCAGCAAAAGCCAACATGACTTGAGCCATATAAAATAAAAATTTTGCTGGATAAAAAGTTTAGTTCTAGTGTGGCATTTATATTTTCCCATCCACTGCCATCCCAGCAGTTCCTATGCCACCACTGGAGTCTCTGGTTCTAAACACATGCAAGCAAACAACTTGCTGTCCGGAAAGATGAGGTCAAGGCTGAAAATGAGATTGCCTCTTTCACGGTAGAAAAGGAGTCAGAAACACATTCCTCTTCATTCTCCTCTATGCGTCATTGCACAGAGGGAACAGAGAATTTGAACTTTTTTGAGTTAAAGCTACTGTGTCTCTGACTCCACAACTGTGCAAATATTGGGCTGGTTTCATCTCTGGTGTGAATCTGCTCACACAGGAAGGGCCATCTGCACAGACCAGTGGCAGATGTGGTCCCCTCCTTGGCTGTTCACAAATGAATGGTGTGGAAGGGAATGAAGGCAGAAATTGTCACTTCTTATCATCTCACTCCTTGGCTGGTCCCCTCTTGGGATGCGTGTTTGCCTTCTGCCTTGCAGGGCACAGTGAAGGTGAACCCACCAGTTGGCCAGAAAAATTCAAGTGGGAAAGGAGGTGACACATCATGCCTGGAGTCACTCGGTACCACCACGGCCATACCCTGTTTTGGGGAGACGAAGAGAAATGCTGTTTCTGTGGTACTGATGAGAAAGCCTTTGAGAAGCACTCTTTCCACCACAGTTCTGAACGTCTGTGTCAACTTTTGTAGCACTGGTAATCACAAACAAAAGTTGCCACAAGTCAGAAATCTGTATTAAATTTGTCGATTTGCTTGCACAGGGTTTTAACTAGACACAAATGCACTGAGATGTTATCTCTGTTTTGATGGGTGGGGGAGAGGGGACAGCTGGGGAGAGCCTTGCAGCTCCTACTGTTACGGCACTTATCCGGTATTCTGCTGTAATATCCTGTTTTTAGATGCTTGCATTTTAGCCAAGCATTAACCATTTAGGATGAGACCGGCCATGCTGAGATGGCGCAGGCCTACACCTGTGAAATATAAGTAAAAAAAAAAAGTGATGTAATTTTTTTCCAGATCAAGGCCAAGTGAGGGGGCGGGGGGCCAATATTTTATTCTATATTAAAAGATCACTGCAATTTCTTTGCTTTGAGATTTGGCGTGGTGGTAGCCGTTAGGTGAAAAGGCTGTTTGCTGAACATATGGCAAACCAAGCACATTTAGCCCAAGTAAAAAAAATAGTAACAATAAGCTCTTAAAGCACAAGCAGAGCACACTTGCATTTAGCAGAGACTTGGTTCTCAAGACTGTATTGCTTAAGGATTTGCTTCTTATAGATGTGTCCTGTTGATTTCCCCCAACTTAGAGTTCTGCAGGGTGTGGAGCCTCTCCCCACAAACCTGCCCGCTGAGCCTGGAGCGCAGTGTAGGAGGCACCTCTTGGTTATGTGCAGAGGCACAGCCAGAGAGTGGAAAATAGAGCAGAACTGGAAGCTTGGGCAACTTCCACCAGAGCTGAAATATAGCTGCTCTCTGCTAGGTAGCAATGCCTTCTCTGGGCTGGGGACGACAGACTGCAAACAAAGCACAGCACCAGTACAATACACCAGGCAACCTGGAGTGGGAGGCTTGGGAAACAATCTGTTTGATGGGAAGAGCTGGAGAAAAGATAGCAAAGATGACAAAGGAGATTTTGCGAGCAAGGGAGATTTGCTGGGTAAAATCTGAAGGCAGATTGGGAAAATCAGGAGCTCGGAGGAGGGCCAACAAGTTGCATATTAAAATAGGGCCATGGCACAGGGGAAATGACTACTGGGACACAGTAAAGTAACAACATCAAGAAATTAACGGAACAGGGAAGGAAAACCAGAGAAGAGAGAGCTTTTCCTTCTTCTTTTACATTTATGGCAGGTGCTTATTTTCTTTATCCAGCTCAGTGTAGCTCATATCCAAGGGTCATTCATGGGGATGGTTAAAAATCAGATTAAAGTTTTCTTCAGCAGCTTTAGGCTGAGCACAGGAGCCACTCTCTTTGCTAGACACACTGGCTTCTGCAATCTTTGTGACACTGGTGACTTCTTTTTGGAAAGACCAATAGGTAGGGTGTTGTTAAGCTCTCATTTTCTACTGCATGTTGTAGAACAGCAATTTGCAGATGCTCCTGAAAGCCATACTCATACCATTGCTCAGCTTCAGAGAGCTCCAAGTGTTGTGAAGGCAGGAGTCTTTGTGACTTTTGGGTGTCAGCCAAAAGTTGAACACGGGCTTTCAAAGCACTAGAGTCCCTAGTAGTTTAAATGGAGCTTAGACCATCAGGTGTGATGGCCATGAAGTTTTGTGAAAATGCTGGTGATCAAAATTTTTGACTACCAAAGAATTCATCTGAAAAATGCTCTTATATGGTATTGACTCTGCATCACTGTCATTTGTCAGGTATTTACTGGACTTCAACAAATTGTCTTCAGCAGGCTTGAATCAGCATTCAGTAAGTTGGTTAAATGCGACTGAACTCTGTGGCCTCTTAACTGTGAGTTAAATGTATTTTTTGTTCCACTGAGTGTTTTTTGAAAAAAAAAAAAAAAGCATTTTCTGGCATGTCCCCAGTATTATAGGGACTGCCATTACCCACATATTTATTTAGCTCATGCACTGGCAAATTAAAATGGAAAAAGCCTTTTTACAGTAGCTGCAAATAGAAGAAAATCTTAGATGTATGCAAAATTCTATTTCTTCTGTGGTCCTGCCCTTACAAGGAGCAGCCACAACTCTTTTCCTATCCATCCAAATTAGACATTTTTCAGTACTTGAACATAATATTCATCTGCCTTGAGTGGCTCCTGACTTTGTGAAGAGCAGATGGCCTGTGATAGCCGTGGGCTGCTGCACTGAGTGTCTCAAAGCTCATCAGAGTGACTTTAACTGCTTTAGTTTCTCCTACATTCCTAACACTGCTCTTCTGACATCTTAGTTTATTAAGTGTGCCTTGGGCTGTAGTCTTGTGTCCTTCTCTTCTATTTCCGTCTCTCCTCTGCTCACCTGTAAGAGTGTTATTAATTCAAATACATTTCAGGTACTTCTGTTCACTGAAACCATATATATGTATTATGGGGCTCTTTACAGAAATGGTTGGAGCTGGCTTCAGTTCTGCACTCTTGCTCTCAGAGAGCTCGTATTCAGTTTTCTGTGGTCTGTCCAGGTGTGTAGACATAAGAAAAGATTCCATAAATTTTATGGAATATATAAAGAATATATAAAGTATAAGACAGGAAAATTCTGGAAACATAAATAATAGTTTATAGTTATCTGTGAACTGTGAAACAACAGATTATTTCCTGATTCAAGTATGAGCATATACACATGGTATGATAGTCTTCATACAAATGATATTGAACTCTTAAAAAACCACTGCAATGTCCCACAAAATTTTTTTGAGAACAAAATATCTCTATTAAGGTAACTTTGTTTTCCCTAATAGACATTATGAGTTAACTGTATTGAAAGGAAAATCTTTTCCAGTGTTCCTGCTTCACTCTGCGTGAGAGACTGAAATGTTAATAATGGTTAATGACTCAGAACAATCAGCCATTTGTGGAGGCAAGTAATTGGCTCACATATGCTGACCTGAGAGGAAGCTGTCGTGTCTTCGAAGGGGTCATAAACCATCAAAGACCCCCGAAGTGCCCACAGACTCCTTTCTGGGGCCTTTCATCCCCACCCCGATGAATCAGGACTGCAACCATCACCTTAAACAACAGCTCATCACAGGATCCATGTGTGGTAGCATCTTTCTACTCTTATCCTTTCTCTTTCTTTCCTTTTTTTACACATTTTCTTGTTGTTTCTATGCTTTTATATTGCTGTATTCCTACAAAATACAACCAAAAGGGCTACATATCTCCTTTCCTAAACCCTACACGTATATATTTATGAACACTGATCATTCAGTGTTGTTTCAGTCTAATCCACCCCAAGGGATCTATTAAGGAGAACCTGAGTTACCCTCGCCTTCAGGGGCAGGTCATAACGTGAAGATAGGGGTTCTTTTCAAAGAAAAATTTATTTATGAGGCAATAATTAGTTCTTAATTCTTCATTGTAGTTACCTCAGTCAATCTATTAGCATGAACTTCATCACATGTGAAATCTTTGTGCTGTTTTTCAAAGCACAAAGTCTAAAGACAAAAGTCTAAAAGTTCCTTTTGAGAGAAATACTGGTTGTGTTCAGTCACTAAAAAAGTTTCTTTATTGTTTCCTCTTCTGCATTCTCTTCAAATTCTGAATTTCTTAGAAACTGCAATTGTACAGCCTTTATTTAATGTAAAAAGTAATTTCTAATAGTAGAACCTTAATGAAGTTCTTCCAAGAGAAGAATACAAAGTTAACCAGATTGTGGGAATATATATTCCAAGTAGATGGAATGGGATGTCAAATGTAATTCCAGAATTTCTTTGACAACTAAGGAAAGATATTCAAGACCTTAGCAGAACCTTTAATTCTTATTGCGACACAACTGTGATAGCACTGTTGTGGTCTCGTTCCAAATGGGGCTTTATAATTAATTACAAAGTCATGAAGATTGTAACATTTATTCTTATTAGACAATATTTATTATATTATGATCTTCCTTTTTGCCTTGCATTTGTGTCCTGATGATGTGGTTTTCCTTCCATGAAACTGCTGTTTAACTCATAAAATATACAGGATAAAGTCTTGTTTGGATCGAAGTGTGGCATGCAGAGCAATCTAGCTGCAGTGCTGTTAATTAGACTACAGCTATTTTGCATATCAAATAAATCTGTTCGAATTTCAGCAGGAGTCGGTGTAATTTAGATACAAAGACTGTAAAGACATGTGGAGGCCTTTGTGTGTAAAGATACCACTTACATGTAAATCACTGTGCTTTGATACCAAGTACACGAGGTCTGATCAACAAAGGGGGCGGGGGAGCAGCAGTAGCTCCCAGGGGAGATGAAGCCGCTTGGATCCTCACTGAGGGGGAAGCATCTCCTCTCCTTTCCTCCCCAGGACTTTGCTAGAGGCCCTGGGCTCAGGTTCCTCAGGTCTGTGAGCAGTCTGGCAGAAGGACCTAAAGGACAATCAAGTGATTTTTTTGAAATTCATTTTCTACCTGTGTTCTTCTCTTTACTTCGCACGCAGACTTTGCTGTAACAGAAAGAAAACCGCCTTTCTAGCACGTCCAAGCCCAGCCCTGGGCATGTCACTTGGTGGGCCCTTGCACAAAGCCCCTGCTGCTGCAGCTGTGTGGCAAACACTTGCTGTTTACATAAGTATTAACCATGAGAAGTTTTATTTCTCATTTTCTATTTCCTTGCCAGGTTTTCAAGTGCAGAGACAAAAGATCTGGAGACTACACTGTTTTTAAACCTGCAAAAACTCAGAGGAGGAAAACAGATCCACGATTCCAGGCGCACACTTCAGTAAAGCAACATTAAGGGAGAAGGTTTTTCTTTCTCACTTGCTTTTCAATTTCTTTAATTTTTCCAAATAGTTTAATTAGTTCAGGTGATTTAATTAACAATTACACTGCTTGGGTTTGCTCTGAAAAGGTTTGACTGAATCAAGTCTTGTCCCTCCTTTCGCATCAAAGTAAAAATATAATAATGGTTAAGCAACAGGGAACTAAGAGCAGTAGGTTCACAGAAAATGAAGCCTGGAATCCGAGTTTGGACACCAGAGCTGCTGGCTTTGGCTCCCTTCATATTGCAAGGGAGAAGGCAACATGTAGTTTAAAAAACAAAGAGAATTTTCAGGTATAGGCAAGGAATGGGAGTTTTATTTTGTTTTGGGGGTTTTTTTTAGGTTACATTCACTTCAGAAGGCCTCATGGTGGGGCTCAGTACCCAGCGCCGGCTGCCCGCTGGGGCGAGCAGAAGCAACCCGGCTGGAATCCTGGCTGAATCATGGCTGGAATCATGGCTGGAATCCTGGCTGCATGCTGGTGCCACCTGGTGAGGGCCGGAGAAGTGGTAGAGATCTTCCTGCGGGCAGCACTCTTCCCCTGCGAGCTGCCGTGAGGAGCCAGGAGCAGCAGCGGCAGTCTGGCAGCCGTCGTGTGTCACCCCCGCGGTGGTCGCTGCCCCTGCTTCCCTCCCCTGGCGGCACAGCGACAGGGGCAGCAACCCCAGACTCGGCGCCTGGGCCGGCTGGACAGGCAGCGAGGCCTGGGCACTTCTGGTTATTCACAACTTCCACTACTGTCAGGGAGTGCTTCAGCACCGCTGGTGTTTATTAACAAGCGTCGTTCTCGACGATGTAGTTATTTTGTGGTGTTGTTTCCCTAGGATTGGCTGAAGGCACTGGCCGATGGAATGCCGGCTCCCACAGAGCTCTTCACCCAGCAGTGCCTGGGGTAAAGTCACCCACACCTGGCAGCGAGAGCAGAGGCCTCAGAGATATGAATGAACTCCTGAAGAATTAAATGAAAGCTGACATCTGAAGAGAGGAGAGAGATCCCCAAGCCGTGCCTCTGGTAAGGGAAATTGACGTGCTGACCTGGGCTTTGCCCTCGCTGCTGCCTGGCCAGGGCGTGTGCTCCGAAGCTGGGCTGAGGAGAGGAGCCCAGGCAGAAGGTACTGCTGGTACAAGGTCTATATGCTGGGAGCACGTGGGGAGGGGTCGGAATTGGGAAAACGAGAGCGTTTTATGAGTGAGGAAAAGGAGAGGAGCTGCTCAAGTTCCCGGAAGACCAGGCTTCACTAACACATCTCACAGTGTGGTGTGTTGGCTTCTCAGACCTACACCATCCTCCCCTCTTGCTTGCCTAAATCGAGCATGGCTTAATTCCTGCAGCTGCAAACATGTGGTTATTACTTAAGCTCCTTTTCCTCTTGACCTCTGTTTGTCTCCTCTCTGAAAGTTTACGGGTATATCCACACATTACAGATTTTTGTTTGTTTGTTCTTAGGTGTTATCTTTATCATCCAGACAATTTGGGATGTACCAGGAAGGCAGGGAGCAGTATTGCTTTTATTTTACTGACAGTTGTCATGATGGGTGGTGACAGCAGAGTTTCCATCTACTGTGTGGATAGGTTAGTTATTTGAATGGGACATGACCTTCAGATTAGGTAATCATGGGCTGCTGCTTTTATCAGATCCTCCAAGAAAAAAGATTGCTTCCTTCAAAA
The DNA here is from genome assembly GCA_013397155.1 of Irena cyanogastra. Classification (NCBI taxonomy): domain Eukaryota; kingdom Metazoa; phylum Chordata; class Aves; order Passeriformes; family Irenidae; genus Irena; species Irena cyanogastra. The sequence continues at coordinate 20,542 of VWZV01018713.1, forward strand.
CCAAATTAGAATTCATGATTTTTCCCAAGGAAACTTCATACTTTTGGGGTATAATAGGGAGATGGGTTTTTTTGTGACCAAAATCCTTCTGTTTTATGTATGAAAGAAGCAGACTAAAATATGACTTTGACATTTCTTAATGATGCTCTGCACATGTGATGCTGTGCAAGATGGTGGTTCCTGGGATCCTGGAGCTTTACATAATGTAGGCACAGGCTTGTACTTAATTTGATTTTTAATCCACTGGGCAGTATTACACAAGGAAAATATTTATTCCGCAAAATAACCAAAGACCTGCTGTTATTCAGGGATTATTGCAGTTCATTCATATGCAAAGAAAATATTCCAATAGTTGTTGTTCAGTGTTTTTTGGAACAACAGTCTGAAGTCTGTTTAGGTTGTGTGCCTAAGCCTTCTTCTTTCTGTATTGAACATTTTGGTGTAAGATTTGTCAAAAAATAAGAGCTTAGCCAGTTTGTCAGAACACTGAAGTCCCTTGCACATTGGGTTCAAGCTGTGGCAGGCTTTTCTTCGGGGAATATATGTTAACTGCTGCCAAATATTGTATTTACATCAGGAAGTGAGATTTCCGCCACTGGAAACATGCACTGCCAAGTACAGCATTCCTAAGTAAATATGGAAGCACAGATCATTGTTTGTGGTCCACCTATTCACCCATCTGAACCTCTGTACCCTGATGTCCGAAAGCAAAAGCTTGTTTCAAAAGTACACAAGACCACTTTTCTCCTCATTTCACTTAGGCCCTGAGCAGACTTCTTCTGAAATCAGTGGGTGGAGATGCTACCCCTCTATGGCAGGATCCCCTTCCAGAAACTTCATTCCTTATTTGGAAGTAGGATGCAATTTAGCACCAGTCTCAGGGTGCCTGACCTGAATGATAGGCAATTTTCACGTTATCCTAACTAATTCCACCAATTTGAGGCAGGCTAGGCCTGGCCACCAGAAAGTTCTCACTGTCATAGTTTTTTTGGTCTGAATTTTTGTGAAAGGTGAACCATGACAAAATGACTTGTAATTTTTACATACAAGTCATGGATCTTAGCAGTGGCTCCTATGTCCTGTAGCTGTTGTGTAAA
>VWZV01018870.1:0-12865 GCA_013397155.1 Irena cyanogastra
AAAAAAAAACCAAACCAAAAACACACAACAAACCTGCTAAATGAACAGAGACGAATCTGTTTAAATGGCAAGTGAGAACGTGAGAGCCCCACAGAAAAATTCTAAGTGTTCAAAGTGAGAGGGATGTAAGTTTGGCTTAGGCTTTCTAGGTTTTTAAGATACTTGTGTTTGCAGTGTAGTATGGTGAACAGAATGCTTAGTATGGCCCCTCTCCTACTGGCTCCCCTAAAAGCTGAACCAGAATGCTCACTTCAATTAGATTTCTTACTGGTTTGATGAATTTAGCTCACCTGTGCTGATTTTTATGTCCCTTCTAGGTTGTAGGGCATCAGACTGCAACTGAAGTTGCAATCTCTAAAATTGCAATCTCTAAAAAAAATTATGTGCTTTACTACTGAAAATCAGGCATACCTGGCACAGATCTATTAGCAGCTTTTTCCTAAGAAATATGTTCCATGTTAGTAAGTAGTAATTTCAAGTATTAATGAAATTTTAGAACATTTTAATATATTTCTTTGCAACAGAAGTATAACATGTATATAGACGTAGTGCTTAATGTTAATTTTTTTCTTAGGGATGCTATTGTCCTGACTGCTAAGGGATACTAGTCCAGTCAGAATCGTGGCATTTACCTCCACTATGCAGAAATGACACAAATCACCTGAAGGTGGAAGATGTCTTCCAGAAAGGGTCTTTGGAAAAGCTGGAAGGTAAAACATTTTTCAGCTCACTGACTTCTCTACCTACACGATTAGCCAGCAATTACAACAAGCCTTCAGAGTATCCTGCTGTATTGGGACACTGTTTCCCATGGCTGACTTTTCTTGTCTTTTAGCAACATCTGACATCCATTTAAATAAAACAAGCCAATTTTCTATGTCAATTAAGTAGAAATTGCAACAAGAAATACAACCTTTTGCTGAATTTCCTCCTGATTTCTTTGAAATTAACTGCTATACAGGTTGGATCTTAATAAATGAGACAATTACTTCACCTTCATTGATGCTGGTGCTGTTCCAAGCATACTCCTTGGGCTCTAACAAACACGTTATGTGGGCATAAGATTTATGAAGAAAGAAGAGCATATTTCTGTGCCATGAGTGTTTGTCTAGTCTCAGAGAAAGCAAAGAAGGGTATAAAGAAATACAAGCTTTTCTTTGCAAAGGTATTTCATTTGGTAGTGGCAGCGCCTTTTTACTCTGGGAAATCAAAATATTAAGATTTCGATAAGCAACAGAGGAATTAAGTTCTCTTGTCAGATCTGTCTCTTTCTGCATATGTCTCTCTATACACTCTCACCTGGAGGACCAGAGACAATGGAATTCTAAACCTGTTTTTTCTCCAGATTGTGAAATTTTCATTAATAATTCAGCTACAAGTATTAGTTGGCTTCTTCTAAATTACCACACTACCAAATAGTAACTTGTATTAGGCATTCTGCTAAAAATAGCTTGATATTTTTGAAGTTACAGTATATCTTTGAAATGTTTTGGTAAATGCTAGTTCTGTAGTATTAAAATGCATCACTATTGTTGTTTTCAAATAATGTGTTATATCAGTTAAGCCAGGTAAAAATTTATAAAACATTAACAGTATGGAGGAAAAGTCAAAATACTTATTAAGAATTATTTTAAAGTTTCGGTGAGTACTTTAATTATCTAGAAAAATGACAGATCTTCTGTAATTTTCTAATATCTAATGTGGCTGCTTTGAAGAACACACATCAGATGAGCTATGTTTGTTCTAATTTCTTTGCAAAAGTGGAGAAGAAAAAAGCACTTCTGAAAATGTTTCTGAGCTCTTCGGTTGAAAATAGAGAAGAAACTAGAGAAGTCTGGAGTATTAGTAGCAGCAGCAATTAGATGAACTGCCAGAGTCCAAGCATGATGGTGCTTTCCTTAACAAATCAGATCTGCAGCAATACTTGGAGTAGAGATCCCTTGGAATAGTAATCATTCTCTGGAAAGTTTAGAGGAGAACACAAGATCCATGTATAATATGCTGATTCAAGACAAATTAGCATGACATGAGCTCTGGTAATTCAGTGTTCTCTAAAGATTCAGTGTTCTCTATGTTGCTGCTATTTGATAGATTAAATAATACTTACATTTTTTCTATTCAGTAGGTGCAGCAGTGCTTTTATCAATGACCAATTCCAGACTCACCAAAACCAGGGCCTCCTATTACACATCTATTCTAGCTGAAAGAGTTAATTTTTCATTTAAATAGATGCATTCTGGGGTCACTTGAACCCAGACAGCAGCTAAGGTAAACTAAACTAAGATAAAGCTAAGTTAAGCTGAGCTAACCTGAGGTTTGGTTAGTTTTGGTCAGCTCTCCAGATTCTGCCCCATTCCCACTTCTTGACCGCCCTTGGCCTACTGCTGGGAGGAAGGGCAGAGAGGGAGTTCCATTTCAGTTTGTCTGGTGGTAATACAAACAGAGAGTGTGCTCCAGGGAGAAATCTGCTGCCCACACCACACTGTCAGTTGCAGCATATTGCTTGGTTTAAATAGCAAAGATTAGCCTTTATTATGATTATAAACCTGCAGTATAAATACAGGTGAGTTTTATCTGCTCAATCATCACTACCACTTTTACGCATTATAAAGATTACAGGTTAATCTGAGAGATTATTTTATACTTTTATTTCCTTTGCACAAGATTACATTTTTCTACTCAAATACACAAATGGGGATCTCAGGCATGTATTTACCTTGTCTTTTAAAAATGCTGAGTTAGTTTTTTTGTCTACTTTCAGACATAAAAGGATTTAGAACTGAAGCTAAATGCAATAAAATTTCAGATGACAACATCACTATTACATTATTACATTGTTTACATAAGTGACTGGAAGTAATTACCTGGGTGCATTTCCATCACAATTTCCCAAGCAGCAAGCAATATTTGACTTGCCAAAGACAAGATTAAAAAAAACATTCAGTCCCAACCTGCTTCTTCATATACCTGTGAGAAGCGTTTCTCTCACAGGCATGCTTCATTGATTCTCTGTGATAAAATTTTCTTCATCTTTGTATGTGGAAAACAATTGTCTGAAATAAAGGTGTGAAGTGTCCTGAGTACACCGGCACAGGCCAATATAAATGTGTATGATTAAGTCAAAAAATGAAGAGAAAAGGGGAAGTTTGGGATCCATTGAGGCACACAGTGAAAGGACCTAGGCTTACAACAAAAGCACTGATGCAATTTCCTCATCAGTTATTGTGGTCTCCTACATATCGATATTGTATCTGCAGGTGAAAATACTGGTATCAGTTTCCTGTGTGGTTGTGCATCGTCACTCTTTCAAACCCTTTTTTCCTCACTCACCAAAGTTAAGTGCTGTGTGCAGGGCTTGACATAGTCATAAAATACGACGAGCACCCAGCTGTGGAAGGAGGAAGAACTTGTGGTTCCTGGCCATGTGCTTAATCATTTCAAAGCAGCTTTGAGGTGGGGAACATAAATACATTAAAAGAATCTGAGCAATCTGCCTTCCTAAAATGGAAGCAATATAGGCTAGTGGAAAGCCATTAGACCAGCAAGGTTCTCAAATCCTTGTGAAAGTCATTTATCTTCCCTCTAGCACAGTTTCTCTAATAGAAAAATCGGGACAAAGCACTCCCATTTTTTTTAATGATGAAATTAAAAGAAAGACAGTATTTGAATATTAATTATTGTGCTCTGCAGCAAACAGGACATAGTTTTTTGGACTATTCACAATAAAGTGCATAGCAATTATCTCAGATATCAAGACAGAAAAATCTAATTTTCAGTACATTAGCAGTGAAGTGGAATCATTACTTTGCCAACGCACTTCAGATGCAAACAACATTTTTATTAAAATTTTTAAAATTAGAGTATTTACCCAAGGCTTTACAGTGAGATATAAAACTGCTTGCCCTGATAGTTAAATGAGCTCAGTAGATTCCTAGCAGCAAGCATGCATGAGAAAGAAAGTAACTAAACAAATCACTTCCAAAGTTTTATAGCAATCATGTCATGAGGGCAGCCATCAGTTTGTTATGGTTTTATTCCATGTCCTTCTTAGTTGTTTAGAAGAAACAGTTTAATAGGATAGAAAAATAAAGTGTTTTCATGGCCCTTGAAGCAGATCTCCTATGTCACTCTCCAAAAAGTTCAAGCATGAAGCCTCTGAGGAGTGAGAGGCTTAAATCAATTACAGTGCTGGAAAAGCATAGCACAAGTGAGGGAGATGAAGAAGACGGAGTAGCAGCAAGAATGCAGGAAGGAGGAGCATGCACGGAAAAGCAGCTTTCTGTGACTCTTGATGCAGCAGGGAGGGAGTTTGAAACAGTTGCTCTACAAGACAAACAGCAGTAATGAATGTGCTTCCAGTGCCTTGTTCCTCCCCTCTCAGCTCTGCCTTATCTGCATGATAACATAAGGGGACATCCAGCTGCTGCTCAGACTGGGTGTACAGAAAAGAAAAAATGGGCAAATAATTATTTTAATTCTGCTTCTTTGCGGCAGGGAGATGTTTTCTACACAGGCAGAGGGTGGTTTAGAGAGCCTTGAGGGTAAATGGCACTTGGTATTCACACAGGCCACACACATGGATCATGCACGCATATGCACACAAACACTTGCAAAAACAAATCCTTTGCGCAGGCTGTCTTGGCAAACATCCTAAAAATCTGCACTTCACCCACAGAGCCAGAAAAAGCTTTAGGATTAGGGCCTTTATGATTGTTGTTCAGGCGGCTATGCAGACATCAAAAAGCTTGTCATGGAAAACTGAGAAAGAGATGGAACAAAATGGAAAGCACAAGCTTTACATTAGAAAACGTACCAGTATGCTTGCTGAACATGCAAAATGTTCCTGGGACCTGTGGGTTTCCAGGCTCAAGACAAGGGGATGTATCTCTGCCTATTTCAGTTTTTCCATGCAGACGTAACAATGATGTGTGTCATCATTAACTCTGCCTTGCAGGCCTTAGGCTCAACATGCCTTCATCTGTGCATGTGTGTGTGTGTGTCTATGCTGTAACTGGATAAATGAAGTAAATAGAACAACCTACTATTATGTCAGTAGTGTATGAGGCAAGTAATATCAACTGCAAGAGAGAAAGTAATGCAGCATTTCAAAGGCTTGTGTGAGAGCCCAATCACTTTTATTCATAAAATTATATTTTGCTTTTGGCTCTTGTGGTCAAATGCTTTATCAGAGTTACCTGAAATAAGAGACACAAGAAAGCAATAGCCTGTACTCGTCTTCTCATTCAGTCTTGAAATCAGTAACAGTGGATAGACGGGGATAGATGGGGAATGGGTTCTACGTGTCTTCCGCATGTACCTCTCTACCATTTCTTTCCTCTCTTGTAGTTTTAAGCCTTTTACTGTATGCTCTAAAGTCAGCACTAAGAGAAAAACAGTAAGCAATTTGTCAAAAAAGTGCATCTTTTTATTTTCCAGAGTGTTCTTCTGGAGAGACCACACACAACTCCAGCATGTGAGGAATTCCATGCCTGAAGCAGATAGCCCTTTCTGAACTCAGCAGCCCACAGCATCACTGGAGACCACGTGTCAGAACACTTGGCACAGTGACATCAGCCTGAGTTTCCCACCTTCCAAAGATGGAAAAGCACTATTGGTTATTCAAGATGGGCTTGTTGCAACTAATAAGCAGGGGATATTAGAAACACCAGGATCTTAACCTTGTTTCAATATCTCAGTTTACTGCCACAAATTTTTGAGGATGAGGTCTCATGCTATTTTAGCCCTAATCATTATTTAATTTAGAACAAATCCATAACACACTTTAAATAAAAATTTTACTGTAGAAATTTTTCCAAGGTGAGAAATTTCGGGATGCTACCATTTTATTTCAGTGATGTTTTGCTGATGATGCTACAGAATGAATTGAAAACCATATGGCAAGGTGGTCTCCAAGTTAGGTCTCCACTGCCCAGCTCTCATGTTCTTGATCAGCTGATCAAAGGATTAATGATATTTCCTGCCTCCAGAGGTTATAGAGCCTTCTGATGATGGGAAAGTCATCAGAAGTTTAAAATGGAGACTAGGAGAGCAGAGTAAGTAATGCTGTATCTACTTGGGGAAATGGTTGAATTCACAGTAAATCTCCAAATCTGAGTGTCTCCTGATGAACAAATAGAACACCACAAACAATGGGGAAGACTATAGTGTAGGTGAATGGTTGTACTAAGTGCATAGGATACCACTTCTGTTCAAGATTAAGAAACGAGTTGAACAATGTGGAACTCAAAAACAATCACTTCACAGCTGTGTTCTGGCTATCAAAGGCAAAATATATTTTCTCTATCTCTGCCCTCTGCTGAAAGTAAAGGAAGAATCAGTCTTACAAAAAAGCATTCATTGTATTTTATGTGTAAATAAATGTGCCATTGCTCAAATAAACACATCTAGAAAAGGAAAAGTAAAATCACTCAAAATGAAATTCCTGAAAGTAGTAATAGAAAGGAATGTACTCAGCGTACATACAATATATATATGGAACTTTTTTTGCCTCATGATAGAGAGAGAAATAAGTTTTTTTAAATTTATACCAGCACAGAATAAACATTAGAGACAAGATTAGACCGCATGAGAAGATGGCATTACGTAGCGAATGTCATTATTCCTCATGTGGAGCCAGTCACATGCGTTTGCAGCAGTGGTTTGTAGTGCCCATTCTGAAAGGCCATAGACAGCTGTCTGCACAGCCATGCTGAGTAATGTATTAGCAGTGATAACCAGGGTTCTGCCTGGTTAAACAACCAGAGAACTTAAGTCTTGACAATGATGTACTAGAGGTGGTTTCCAACCACATAAAGAAAAACAGGAAAACATAAAATAGCTCATTTTCTTCAAAGCTCATGATGTCTGTATTCTTTCCAAACAGAATTAATACCCTGAGAATACATAAGGCACTGCTCCATTATTTGGTGTCCCTTCTGACTGACTCCAGTGGAGTCACCTCTTGAATGGAATCCACGTGAGAGTTAAGTAGTGGGAGATGAGTAGGGATTGGATACACTGCCAATATAGTTTCCAAATTATATCTTCCTTTAAATTAGTAGGCCCTGATGTTCCCTTTGTTTTGTAAGTGACACACCACAGGTAATGGCAGTGCTAGTCTTTCCTAGCTTTCACTTTGCTGACATGCATCCTAGGAAAGACTGAGAGAGGAATTGTGTCATAGTATTCATCCTCCACAATACTGTCCACACAGTTTTGCATAATGAAAAGCTTTCTGTACTCATTAACCCCTCTTTAACAAAATACACAGTTGCTCCCATGACGTAATGAGCTGCAATGACAGCTATCCTGGCCTGAATTTGAGTTGATGATATGCAACTATCTATTTCCAATTCATAGAGATAAAGGTTCACTTAGTTATAAATTCTTATTGCAGCTCCATGCTCAAGAACACAGATTTGAATCCATCTGCATTTTTTTATAAAAAATTCTGGGCATCCAAGATATATTTGTCCTGCTGTAGACTTGGATTTGGCTTTTCCTCCTTGCTTTAGCTATTACTGCACATTCTAATGAGAAATGAAGTTGTTTGAGAAGTAAGACTCTGCCTGACTGCTTAACAAAAAAGTGCAGGATTTTGCTTTCACTTCAGAAACTTCATTTGGTTTCCAAGCTCTCTTCCATGTGATTCTTGTCAGGTTATACTGAAATCTATGTGGATTCAGCTCTTGCTGCTTGAGTGCTCTTGGAGTAGAATTCTCGAAAGACTCACAAAAACCTCAGAGGATATATTCACTCGAAATGTTTGATAGTGAATATCCAAAGTTATTGCAATAAATCAGGGGCAGTAAGAAGTAGAAGAAGCTCCTTTGCTAGAGTTTGACAGGGAAGCAGATGACTAGAGTAGTATGATGGAAAAAGCTTCTTGCTTAATAAAAGATATAATAAATATAAAATTTGTTAATTTGTCAGAAATTACATAATGATGCATTGCATTCTGGACATTATAGAATTCATGATGAAATTAGATCAACTGTTCAGAACATAGTCATCCATTAGAGGAAATATAAAATATCCTTCTTAGTAAGTGCCCTAGTTTCAGCCAGGACAGAATTAATTTTTTACAGTTGCTAGGAGCATGCATGGCCAGACCCTTCTGTGAGAATACCAGCTCATGTGGGAATAAGGGAATCTTAGCGGGAGTAAGTGACTTACTTGGTGGTTGAAATAGTCTCACTTTCCATGTAAATAATTTCTTTGTCTTACACCTTTTGTTATTGTTATGGACATTGCCGTTGTTACTGTTGCTGCTTCTTATCTCATTGCTGCTTCCAGTAAATTGTTCTTATCTCAGCCTGTAATTTTCACCTTTGTGAAGGGGGGACAAAGGAAGGGGGACAGGAAGAGATGAGGATTGAGCAAGGGTGTATGGTTTGGTAGAAGGAGACTAGAGGCACCGTATTGGAAGTACTATTCCTAAATCACGACAGTGAGGGTCATAGGTCATGAGATTGAGGTCATAGGAAGAAGTGAGAAGAGGGGAGAGACAATGGATAGAAGAAGACAGAATAACACTCCAAGTTCAGGTAGGAGCCGCCTTAAAGTAAAAATAAAAACTTGACAAACCATTATTTTTAAAATCCTCCCTTTAAAGTTCTGAAATTTCCAGGTTGTTTCCTCAAAATGCATTGTCTGGCGCAACTGAACGTGTTCTGTTAGAAACATAGGAAATATTTGCAATAAAAGTAACAGTTTTCAGCAATTTTCACACTTCATTTCAAACTTGTAAATGACCCTATCTTGCCAAAAACATTGTTTCATTTTGTCACTGTTTTAAAAAGGGGTTTTGCTAATGGAAAAATGCATCCTTTCCAGGAAAACCATAGTTCATCTGAACAGAAAGTACTGCTGAAATTAGATGGGTTAGCATAGCACAAGAGCTTTAGCTGGGAGAATTATTAGAGCCTTCTGTAATCTCTGCAGGCACAAAGTCTCAAACTTTCATTCCTCAGTTAATTAGCACAAAAAAGAAACTTTCCATACTTAAAAGCAGTATTACCACCCTTGCAAAACAATCTAACTCATTGCTGAAATGGATTTGATCCAAGTCTACCTAGCCCCACAGACAGTCTAGAAAAGCATCTGGTGTATTTATGGTGAGAATAGTATGACTTCCTATCACGCATTACCCAGCCTCCAGTACCCAGTGTTTGGGACATTTATATATCAAGTGTCTAAGTTCCAGAACTTGGAGATGTGGAGAAAGTCAGTACTTCTTTTTACTAGGTCTGTGTATGATAATTCTGTGCATGCCCCCATTCCTCATGTCATTAAACCTTTCTTCACATCTCTTCACTATGGTAATAATGTCATCAACATTTGTGACTCTTTTTCCCGGTCTTCACCCTGCCCCATTCCTCACTTTTCAAACTGCAGAATCATTTTTATTCATCTTTTCCTGTATGAGCTTTATTTCCTGATTCTTTTATAGTGTTTTTCCTTTGTCAACATTCTCTGCTTTTTTTTCCCTTTTTGTGCAATAGTTTTTTTAGGAGAGTAGTCCCAAAACTGCCCAAAATTGTCAAATCTGAGTACAGAATATTCCACAGCACCACACTTCTTATATCATGTGGATAATGATCTGAGAGCAAAATTTGAGACTTTAATTTTTAATTACATTTCCAAGCAATCATCCCAAATAAGTGCAGTGTTTAAAGACTGCATTGTTCTACCAGTGAGTGACTCTTTGGTAAAAATTAATACCAATACACATGCTCTGCCTAGTGAAGGAAAAATAGGTTTTCATAACTGATAACCCAGAACAGTAAGGAATACTTTCAGTGTCAACCTAAGCTGACTCTGGATGTCCACAGATCTGTGCAGCTACAAAGTAATGATTTTACAAGATTTCAGTGTAAGAATAGTTTTATCACATGTAGGAATATGACTTTGGAGGGGCTAAAATTCAAAAAATGATGCAGCAAGAAATTTATAAAATATTTTTTAACAATCTTTTTACCAGTTTTAATTGTAAGGTTTTATACATATAATTCTAGACTTTCTCTATTTTTTAAAATATACTCTTAATAACAGTAATAAAAGTCTATTACAGGCAAGGCTGCTCAACCCTGATAATTTACACCCAAGCCAATAAGTAGCCAGCACAAATGAATACAATTTCAAAATAAGGTCACTGAGACCAAACTTAAGTTCTGTCAGATTTTTCTTGAATGAAACATGCAGAACTAACTGGGTCAACTTAAAACTGGGTGTAAAAAATTTCATTTCTCTTCTCTCTTGGAAATCAGTCAGTTCTGACCTTTGGGCTTAAGTAACAAATAGGAATGGATTTAAGTCAGGGGAAATAAGGCTGAAATTCACAACATATTCAACATATTCCTAACAAATGCTCCTTTACATCATCTATCATACCAAATATCTAGTTATAGAAGACAATTTTCATACAAGTCAGCAGTGACAGAGGATCTACCATTAAAATAATTTCTAAAGCAAATGTCTTTAAAAACAATGTAGGAAATGTATAGCTGTACTTAGATCTGGCTATAGTTTCCTCTTTATAATCACCTGGGTCATATAAAAAATATGTTTTCCACTCAGATTTAGTATATTTAAATGAAGAGTGTGGCAAAGGTTATTATTTTTTTTAAGATTAATTTTATTGACTCCCATAGGGATAGAGATATCAGCATTTCCACACCTACTCAACACCTGAAGGCTGTGAGATGGCTGAACATGGTAGACACTTTTCTGCTTTTTTTTCTAAATGAAACCAAACTTTCACACTTAAACAGCAGACAGGGGTAAAGATTAAGGAGATAGGCAAGGGAAAGATAACCTTATCTTTGACAAGATCAGTTAAACAAGAAATATCACCTCTTTGATCATCCCAACACACCTATCTCCCTCTCTAAAACAGCAACTGTGACATCCTGTAACTTGAAACCAATACTTTAAAGCAGTTTAGTGCCATTTAAATTATAGACTGCTACACAAATAACTTGCAGTGAAATGTTTATCAGCTCTCTGACGTAGCTGCTTCCATTTATAGCTTATAAACTGTTTTTTACTGGTTCCTTCACATCTGATAACATGGCTTGAGAACAGGTGGTGAAAATGTTAGGCAATTATGAGAGCCTCTGTGTGTGTGTGTGTGTGTGGTCTCTTGCAAAGCCACTGACCACATACGAAGGCATTGTAAAAGCCCCAAAGTTACATTTTCAGCCTCCATTGCTGAGTACTGCCCTAGCTGGACTCTTCTTACAGCTGGGGTCTTTCTGGACTGTAAATAGTTTTACTGAAGGGTTAAAAGTTCAGTATTATCAAAATCTATGTTTAAGAACAAATTTCACTCAATGCAACTCACGAAATAGTTTCAAATCTCACATGTACAACCAGTGTGGCTGAGTAACTGTAACTGTCCAGTGATAGAGTGTAAAGCTTATCAAGGCTCAGAAAGTGATAAGTTGGCCAAGGCAGGAATTGCATGTTACCATTGTACCTTTAGAAGAAGTTTTGCAGCAAATCCTACTGGAATAAGTTGGCTTTTCAGAGATATATCAGCATGAATTGTTTAATTTTCTTTGCAAGGAGAGGTAAAACCCTTCAGTAGTTTCATTGTAGAAATATTCTTCAGAAGATTCTTTGCAAGTTCCTGTTACTCAGTCAAAAATATCCACCTTTAGAGATGTAGTACTCTCTGACTCAGGATTCAGATGTTTATTTTAGCAAAACAAGAATAAAGTGTTGTGATTAGTTATCCAATCAAGAAAGACTTAAACTCATGGTAAAACTTTGCAAATTGTTTCTGACATGTATAAAGCTTTTTAGTCAATGTAAAGTGGTTTTCTAATTTGAAATAATTTCGAAGTTCGCTGCTGCTGTTGATAAGGACTTGTTTGCCTCGGACAGTGTAGGTGCTCTAGTGGGGGTAGCCCAGCTCAGTGTTTTCCACTTTTCTCCTGCATTTGGATGTGACAGGTGCCATTTGCCATAATACAGAAACAAAAATGACTTCAAATATTTGCCATAGAGCTACAATAGTAATGCACATCTAGGATTTCAGCAGCCATTAAAATAACCTTCGTAGAATTGAAAGGAGCAAAGTAATAGAGAGGATATTCTACAGATGGTGCAGTCTTGTATTACCCCTTCCATCACTATACTCCCTCTCAACACAGCTGTATTTATCCAGGTCCCTTTCCCAATTACTGTTCAAGAGAAAGAGCATGCACTGTAGTGAAAGATTTTAAATACCATGTGCTGTCTTCCGTCTACAATGCGTATACTTCCAAGAAGTGTTCAACAATAGATCTATGAATTTTATTTTATCAAAATGTTTTCAGTATTACTAACTGAGCTTAGCAAAGAATAGTAAATCTGTACACAAAAGTTGTATGAACCACAATAATTTTGAAAAAGGCATGTATCAGAAAGGTTGGCTCTACAGCCTTCACAGAATTATTTTGTGCTTCAGCAAAATGCAGTATACCTTGAGGTCATTGCACTCAAATTCCTAAAGACTAGTTTTCATTTTGGCATTTTTCTTTCTTGCAATTTTTTGTTTCAAATAGTCCTGAAAGTTAGTCAGTGTAGGACAATAAATACGGTTTTGTGTTGCTGTTAAAAATTTCTGAAATTCCAGGCAAGAAGTGATGCCTGCTGCTCACACTTAAATATTATAGAATTACTGCCGATGTCAGTTTTTTGCTCTTTGGCCATGAAATAATTTTTGACAAGCTAACTCTTTCTGCAAAATTATTTTTTGCTACATCTGTATGTTAGTATTAACTTACCTTGTTCTTCTGTTTCCCTGAGTTTACAAAAACATATGTCCAAATAAAGAGACAGGTTTCAAATGGACTATGGTTCTGCAGTGGACAAAAAA
>VWZV01018897.1:0-31500 GCA_013397155.1 Irena cyanogastra
ATAATTAAAAAAAAAATCCCTTTGCTGTAGTGTTGGCGTCCTCTGTGTGTGTGCGACGGCAAGCGGCTGCTGCCTCCAGTGCCGCGCGCTCCCGGGCGCTCTAGAAAGGCCTCTGCATATGGGGGGTGGTGGTGGCGGGAGGGTGACCCCCGTCACGTTACCCCATCGGGGTATGTGGAGTACTTGGGGGCGGCACGGGGGGCCGGGAGCCTACGGGGCGGCGTCGGCGGCGTCCGGCAGCGGTGCCTCGCTGGGGCGATCCATGCACGGGAGCCTTGAATGGTTGAGTCGGAGGGTTGGGGTGCTGGGCAGGACGAGGAGAGGCGGCCGGGGGCTGCTTCACAGGGCGGGCTGCTGCGGGCTCCGGGGCTCACAGCTGCTCCTCAGCACCTCCATAAATCCCAGCGCAGAGCGAGGCTGCAGGGGAGAGAAAGGGAAACGCGGTGGTGAGAGTGTCCTCCTCCCCAAGGAAGCCCCTGCCTGGTGTGGGTGGTCCTGAAAGCACCATCACTTTCTACATCCCCTACGAGTATCCCTGACTATCCCTATGTTCACAGAAAACCATAGATTAGAAAGCGAGGCGGTATTTAAAGCTAAAGCTGAAATATCATCTAGAGAGCTGAAATGGCACTGAAAAACCAGAGGGAGTAACTCACATTTCACCTGCAGAACAGAAAACACATGGCAGGAAAGGCCTTGCTCCCATATGCCACCCAAATTCTGCACCTGCTGGTGGATTTAAGCACCCAACTCATGCCAGCTGACGCCCCCGAGACCCATCCAGAGCCCCCAGACCTCACCTTTGTGTCCCCAAAAAGCACGTTGAATATCTCCACCCCAAATGCACGCTGTGCCCGAAACCAGCTGCCGCTGCCGCTAATCGGCCACATGCTCCTGGCGCTGGGCTCATGTCCACTAAATGCACCTCTAATGCTCTTAGGAGAATTAAGCCGCCTGCAAATGAGCTATCTTGGGGAGGGGGGGCCGAGGAGGGGGTTGCGTGTGTGTGGTTTTGCCAGGGTTAGTGATGGATGTGTCTCCCTGCCTGCTCATCCACATTCTCACACCGCCGGCACATTGCTCCCAGTAACGGCGCCCGGCCCCTCAACCCGTGGCATCTTTGCTTTCAAGGATGGCAGTGGGAAGAATTAAAAAAGAAAATCAATTCCCAGTGTGGAAATACCCAAATCCAAGAGATGATAGGCCCAGCGGGGAGGCAAGAGCTCTGCCAACCCCACTCAGAGCTGAGGGAAACCCAGCCAGAGCCTCCCCAGATTGTTCCCCACTGGACTCTTGTTTTGAAGCTGGTCCTTCTCCCAGGTCAGCGGCTGCTTACTGCTGGGTGGCCAGAGCCTCAAAATAGACCATAAGCACATAAGTAACCCGAGCCAGGCCAGCAGGCATCCCCTTGGATCTCCTCACAGCAGCCAGAAACTTTCCCCTCTGGATTGTTTCACCCTTATGCAATGAGACAAGGTGGGACTAGGGAGATGAGCTGAGCCCTGACCAGCTCATAACAGCACCTGGGTGCTGACAATGGGTTTGTCCAGGCCCCAGCATAATTTACAACATATTTAACACCTCCTGCTTCTCCAGTGCTACCCAGGAATGAAAAAGTTACATAGAAACAGGAAAAAAGCCAGGTGAGGTGTCAGGGGAAGCAGAGCTGCTCTGCTGAATGTGCTCAGTTTGGCTGCTAAAATGACAGACTCTTCCCAACAACCATGTTCCATCACACCTGACTAATTTTTTTGCCCATAAAAAAGAGGATAATGCTATCTCAGAGTCCTGCAAGGATGTTCTGCAAAGTTCAAACCCTGCCTGGGCTGCAGGTGATGGGTGGGACATTCAGGTGGAAGACTTTCCAGTCTCCATTGAGAAATCAGATTTTAGCAGCTGATGGAGGCTGGGAGTTTGGCTGAGGCATGGCAGTGAGGTGGGAGCTGCCTCTCCACAGCATCTTAGGTGTGACTCAGAGCAGCTCAGCGCACAGATGATGCTGAACCCCCAGGTAGCTGACCCTCCCCACCTGGACCAGAGCAGCTGGAATTTTTGCTCAAAGCTTGCAATGATCCTGCAAGACGGGCTAGGAAAGCTGCTTTCCCCACAGTGTTCACCATGCTTTTTCAGTGATGATTCCAGCCATCACTTTGTTTGTGGGGTCTGCTTCTTCCCAAGACAATCTCACCATGGTTGGGTAAGAACCAGTCTGGTATTTCTGGAGGGTAATTCTGGGCTGGCTTTAGATGTGTGGCTCCTACATGTCCAGCTGCCAATCTGCTGGCCAGCACAACCACAAAAAGGGATGGGAGGTGGGAGAGATGGGCAACCACAGTTGCCTGGCTTAAAGGGAAGAGCTGATGCAAAGTAGGAATTGCCCCAAATCATCACCTTGAAAGCCTAGTTTCTCTGAAACAAAGGACTTGAGGATCTTTTGCTTTTACTTTTCATGCACTTTCTCTTCAGGCTTCCAGTGTGTTTAATGTCATCTGTCCTGAGGATTTTATCTGATCCTGATGATCGATCTGATCCTACGCACCAGCGCCAGAGGTGCACAAGGGAAAGCATCAAAATGACTTTTCTCCCTCCAAACAATCTTGTACCTTGTTTTAACCGGCTGCCAGGGACATTAATACAAACTGTGTCCATGTTTACCCATGTCCTGGACTAAATCCCACCTGCTGAGCAACCCGTAGGACTGGGAGCTGCTTGCCAGCACCAATGCCTGTGCAGCCCCCTGTCATCATCTGACACACAGTTCATGCTCCATCAGGGCTCTGGATCCCAGACAATTTTTTATTGGCTTGGGCGTGCTCGCTGCCAGTAACAGAGACTCGGTGGGAACCGCCTGCCTACGAGAACAGCGAGTGCTCCTTTCCCACAAGGTCTCCTCTCCAGTGGAAGCGTTTCAAGTATTTTGGCAATCACACATCCCAGCAATTCAGTCCTGAAGCCCATAAATCCCTAATGGATATTCAATCAAAAATCATCCCCAGTGTTTCAGGCTGCAATGCTGATCTCCATATTAAGTATGGCAGAACAATGTGGAAAAGGGAATTTCAGCTAATACTAATAACCTGCCAAGTGGAATATAAATCCTCCTCATTTGAGCGCTCCAGGGGATCTAGAGGAAGCATGTGAGGACACAGTGAACAAGCCCTGGATGAGGATGCTCACCAATGCAGCTCTGGCCTGTCAGGCTCAAACCCGTCTTGGGGAAGCCCAATGAAAGGAGGACGTAGCCAGGTGGGGGTTGGTCTCCCTTCCACATAACAAAGTGACAGAAAAAGATGAAACTGCCTCAAGTTGTGCCAGGGAAGGTTTGGATTGGGTATAAAGAAAAATTTCTTCACTAAAGGGTGCTCAGACATTGGAGCAGGCTGCCCAGGGAAGTGGTGGAATCAGTATCCCTGGAAGTGTTCAAAAGAGGCATGGATGTGGCACATGGTTTAGTGGTGGACCTGGCAGTGTTAACAGTTGATCTCAGAGATCTTTTCCAACTTTAATGATTCTATGATTTTCTTTTCACCATGACTGTGGAAATTTCTGCTTATTACATAAGAATTTTGCAGCCAAGAGCCCACTGAGGATCCAGTATGAACACATGCCAGTGTGGCAAGAGAGCAGTGAAGGATGCTGCTCTTGGGGACGGGGACCACTGAGCCATCATCTCCTTATCTTACACCCCTAAAGCTGAGGGGATCATAGGGCTCTCTGAAATATTCCTTAGCAGTGTGGCAAGACCATTACAAATGTCTTGGCCTCATCCCAGATGTCCAGGGACTGAGCCTGCAACAGAGGAATGAGGCTGATCTTTCTCATGGCAATGTGATGAAAAATAAAGGTCACATCTTCTTCACCCAGTGAATGGAAGAGCTTGGTTGGAGTGGCGAGCAGATGCCTGACCCGACGGCTGTGCTGCTGGTACCCGGCTAGCGGGACACAGATGGTGGAGTCAGGTTTTCCTAAACACAGCACATCCCCACGCAAAGGAAAAGGAAGCTTTGCAGAGCCAAAGTGTCGCTCCACACGAGCTTCAGCAGCAGGACTCGGAACAAAGGCTCTTACTCACCCAAACAATGTGTATCTCACCCATATACAAATATAGAGATCTCAGAGTGAGCACATCTCCTGTTTAAAGTTCACCTTCAGAGAAATCCAACAAAACACCCAGCTGTGTCACACTTTCTTGACCTCTCTCCCGCTTTCAGCTCATGTAGCAAGACACTGACCAGCCCTTTCCCCTTACGGCTGATGAAGTCCTGCTCTCTCTGCTCCCAACAAACACTTCCATCACCCCGAGAACTGAATCCAAGTTTCTGAGTATTTCCAGTTATCACCATGCAGAAGTTTTTGCACACATCCATTGCCACGAGTGAGCACAGGGAGCAGGTCTGTGAGACTCAGCTGCACACATGAGATCTGTACCAGCAGTACCACCACTGTCACCGGCATGAGCAGCACCACCAGCATCACCACTGACACCAGTGCCACCACCATCACTGCAACCAGAATCAGCAGCACCACGACTGTCACCATTGCCACCACAACCACCACAATGACCACTGCCATGAGCACCACCACTGCCACCAGCGTCACCACTGCTATCAGTAGGAGAAGCACCATTGTCATCACTACCACTGCCACCAGCACAAGCAGCACCACTGACACCAACACCATCATTGCCACCAGCATCAGCAGCATCCCAACTGCCACCATTCCAACCATTGCCACCAGCGTCACCACTGCCACCACTATGAGCAACACTACCACTGCACCACTGGGTTCCATCAGCATGAGCAGCACCATCCCTACCACCACAGCCACAAGCACCACCAATTCCACCAGCACAAGCAGCATCACCTCTGCCACCATTGCCATCACTGCCAGGGAGGACAGGTCCCAGGACACAGACAGACACAGTGCTGTCTCCAGCCTGTGACTGCAGCTGGGACACAGCCAATGTGCTGAGATTTCCTCCAGTTGCATCCGCACGGAAGGAAACAGGAAAGGTCCGGGAGGAGAGCGACGGAAACAGAACACCCAGCAGGAGCCGGCATCTGTGGGGAGGGGTCTAAGCAGCCACCAGCACGTCCTGCTCCAGGGGCAGAGCTGGACAGAGCAGATGGGATGTCCTGGAAAAGCCATGCTGGGTACCGTGGTGGCTGTGGGGTACCTGCTGCCAGGAGCGAAGCAGTGCCCAGCACCATCTGCCAGGGAATCATTGTGGGGTTTTTCCTCCAAGGGGTTATTTTTTAGGTTGTTTTTCTTGCTGAATGTGATGTTTTCTGAGCGAAACGTGACAAGGATGATTAAAAATGCACAGGTGTAGAGAGAAAGCCATGGCAGCCCATGAAAGCACACCTGCAAGATAAACCAGGTCATGCATCTTTCCCCGCATCCTCTTTGGTGCGCAGTAAATACTGGCTAACACAAAATTTCACCAAAGAGAGCTGTGCAGACCTTGATTTTACAGCTCCAGTTGGACTTAAGGAGTTTGGTAGCATATAGAGAGCAGAGAAAGATGCCAGCATGATGTTGGCGTGGACATTTGCAAGCAGGAGGCACTCAGGACACTGGGAAAGAGGGAAGAAAGGAGAAACTGAGGCAGCGAGCCAGCCAGCCAGATAAAAAGAAGAGCAAAGTCTTCTCAGCACTGTGCAAGCCAGGAATGCACCGGAGGCATTGGTAACATGATCAGCCCTTTCTTATCTCGTATTTGCACCTTTTGTCTTTGAACAGAGGCTGAGGCATAGTGTGGAAAATGTCTACAAAGTTTCTTTGGGAGTTGTTTTTCCCTCTCACCCAGATTCACAACCCCTGGACACGGGTCCTGTGCCCACACTGGGATTCCTGTGATGCCACCAGTGTCAGGGCTGCTTGTCCTGTGCAGAGCTCATGGGGCAATGCCCTGGAGGAAACATAATGCTTCAAGCACTCCTTCAACAGCCCTTTAGCTGGAATTTCAGCTTTTCCCTTCTCATGCAGCCCCCATGCAACTCAAATTTGAGGTCTCCATGGACAGCTTTTTAACCTAATTCCTTCTTGTACCAGAAGAGATTCAGCCATCAGAGAATCATAAAAACCACGAAAAGGCACTAAACCTTCCGCACTGTGGGGAAAAGGAACCCCCAAAGCTGAACATAGTCCCCTATCCATCCCTCCCACCCTGTCCCCAGGAGTGGACAACTCAGGCAGCCACCGGTGGCCCTGCTTACAGCGAGCTCCTGGTTTTATGATCCGGGATATCCCCTCCACTGCCTTCCCCCAGCAGCCACGAGGAGCTCGCAGCCGTGGTGCCGATGTCAGAGGTTTTTCCTGGCTTGGATTTGAAGGGAAAGGAGGAAAAAAAAGAAAAAAGAGGGGGAGGAAGAGAGGCCAACTCCACGGGGAAAAGTAATAACAGGCTTGGGGCTGGCTGCCTCCCAGATCTGCAGAGGGTGTGCCCTAGAGAGTTTTTTGGGAAGGGGTGAAAGGCTCAGTCGTTTGAGGATGGATGGTCCTCACGCTCCGGCGCTCGATGCACAGGGAAGTCAGGCACCCCAAATACTGGAGACCAGCTCCCCTATCCTTCAGGGATTTCTTTTGGCCAGAAGAATCAGGGGAAAAAAGAAATTCTGTGTGTGATTGGGCATTTCCAGGCTTCAAGCCTTGTCCAATAGTATCTTCGGAAAGAAAAGAATCACAGGGCAGCATCCTCGCCCCAAAACACACACTGGGGGCAAACCGACCCCAGCAGTCCCCCCCAACAAGTGCCACTGCCACGTGTCTCTCCCATCCTGAACATCTGCCCAGCTTTTTTCTTGTGGTTTCTCACACTATTTTGAGTGAATTTAATACTTATGGCAGGTGGCAAAGTTTGGGGGTGGGGGTGCAGAATGATGTGTTTTTCTGGGGGAAACACGAGAAACAGCAGCACACTCCTGGGAAGGGCAGGGAGGAGCTGCCATGACCTCTCCTTTGAGGTACAGTTTGAGCCTGAACCTGTGTCCCACCAGACCTGAACTTTGCTATTTGCAATGTCCCTCCTCAGCAGTGGGATTCTGATGGGAAGTTGTCCCTACATTACCTGCTCTTACCTCGTCAGGCCACCAGCAGCCCTGACCCAAGGCCACCAGAGCCCTGCCTGCGTCACTGGCGCCTCTTGCACAATCCGCAACCCAGACAGGCTGCGGTGGCTTTGATGGAAGTTTGCTGATGATGACGGGGGCTCCAGGGGACTCAAATCTACCCAAAGGTGGATTTTGACCTCCAGACAATGTTGAAATAGTGTTCTGTGACATGCTGGGGATGCAACACAGGACAGAACATGCTCTGCCTGTGATGTGTCCCATGGAAAGGTCTCTGGTGGCCTCAAGCTATGGTCAGGATTGTCCAGAGAAGCCAAGCTCTGGAGAAAGGCAGCTCTTCCAAGTCAATGGCACCAAGTTTAAATGGTGTTTGTGGGTCTCTGAGCTTCCTCCACCATCCAGACGCTGTGCTGCCTGAGGCTGTCCTCCCAAACCATCTCGCTCTTGCTCTGCACTATTTGGTTTACACATTTCAGCCCATGGAGACAGGGTCACACATATCATAACAGGCTGCTGGGAGGTGGCAGCACCACCAGCCCTCTCCTTTGTGGTGGACACCAAAGCACTTCTGAAGGCAGCCACCAAGCCCATGGGGACAGCGCTGCAGGGAAACCCCTGGGTTGTCTCCTCCTCATCCTCCCCAGCCATGGCTATTGTCACTTTAACAGCAGAAACTGCCCCTTGAAATAGCCCCTCCAGGGATGTCCCTTTTCCAGCAGGATGGGACAGAGATGCTGCATGTAGGTGAGAATTGTCCCCACAAGACTAACAAAGATACAGAGAGATCCTGGGGGAAACACAACTGAGTGTCAGCCAGGATAATTAAAAGCCATGGAGCAAGTGAAGGGAGATGGGAAAATAGGCTGCTCCTAGGTAGGATGTGGCAAGGTCTGGCAGTGTTATCAAGACCCCTCCAGCACATCATGCTCCTGGCTCCTGCCATTAAGCCCAGGTCCTGGAGAGATGGTTTTCCCTAAAACCCTCTTCCAGAAAACTCCTTAGCTCCAGCAAAAAGCCACGGCAGAGCTCCATGGTTGCCACAGGACAAGTGCTCTGCAAAAGCGACATGTTGAAAAAGCTCCAGGGACAAAAGTGGGTACTTCCAAGCTGCCAGTTTTGGATGCATGGCTACAGCATGGCCTGA
This sequence comes from Irena cyanogastra, assembly GCA_013397155.1. Classification (NCBI taxonomy): domain Eukaryota; kingdom Metazoa; phylum Chordata; class Aves; order Passeriformes; family Irenidae; genus Irena; species Irena cyanogastra. The sequence goes on from VWZV01018897.1 coordinate 8,215, forward strand.
TCCTGCACCCTCTCTTACTGTCCTGGATTCAACCATCCTCAGCAACAAGGACAAAATCCTTTGGTCCTGCCATGCTTGCTCAAAACCCCAGAACTGTGCCAAGAGCTGTCCCCCACCCGTGGGAGCTCGCAGAGCAAATGAAGGTGGTTTTCTTTCAAATAAAAGATCAAAGGGCATGAAATGCTGAAAGTCACAGCTATTCTTACTGGGAGGGACATCAATGTCTCACTCACTCTGCAGACCCTGCCTGGTGTGTAAAGCACTGCCTCATGTCCTCAGCCCAATTTGAACCTTGTCCATATGGGAGATAGGGGGCTAAACTGGAAGCAGGAGGAGGAGGAAGGATCAAGCATCACTTTGGAGGAAGGAGATTAAGACAGTGCAGGGCTCAGATTGTTCAAGGTCTGCAAACAAGAATCACAGAACCGTAGACAGAATTGTAAAATCATTCAGGTTGGAAAGGATCTCCAAGCTTGTCAAGTCCATCCTTCAACCAAGTACCATCCTACCCACCCAACCACATTCCTGAGTACATCTACCCATTTTTGAACACTATAGGGATGTTTTCCACCACTTCCCTGAGTAACCCATTCCAATGCTGAGTTGCTCCTTCAGTGAAGAACTCTTCCTGATATCCAACCTGAACCTCCCCTGGTGCAACTTGAGGCCTTTTCTCAACTACAGAGAACTTCTGAAACTCAAAGCCTCCTGGAAATACACCTTGCAGAGGGGCTCAGATGGGCATAAAAAGCTGAGGATGTGGTTGTGGCTCCTTCTCCAGCTCAGGAATTGGTGGTCAGGGAGACTTCACTGCAGGCTTTCAATATATTAAAGAGAGGTTGGAAAAAAAAAAGATTGAAAAAGACTTTTCCATGGGCCTGTAGTGATAGTACAAAAAGCAACACCTTTAAATTGAAAGAGGGCAGGTTCATACTGAACATAAGGAGGAAATTTGTTATGATGGGAGTGGTGACACACTGAAACAGATTGCCCCCAGAAGCTGTGGCTGCCCCATCCCTGGAAGTGTTCAAGGCCAGGCTGGATGAGGCCTTGAGCAACCTGGTTGCAATGGAAGGTGTCCCTGTCCATGGCAGCACAGTTGAAACTAGATAATCTTTAAAGGCTCTTTCCATCCCAAACCACTGCATGATGTTGTGAGTCAGGGTGGTTGGGTGTCACCACGACCCTTCCCCTGGGTTCTCCACATCAGCTCCCACCCAGCTTCCCACTCGCAACTTCAAGTGGGGCTCAAACTGGATTCAAGTTTAACAAAGGTATTAAAAAAAACCTTGCTGGAACAGGACACTCTGACAATTAGGAAAATGGGATGAAAAATCCTTTGGGCTGGAGCCCTACAATGCTGCAGCTTCGGACTTGGTGGTCTTGGACTGCAAAAATGGGCTCCCTAATTACTATCAAGCCTGTCCCTTTCTGGGCTGCACACCAGAAGCAGAGTGCAGCTGCTGCAGCCCCAGATGGGCACATTTTAAATCACATCCTCACTTGTCACACAAAGATGCTCTGGCATGCCAAGGCTGCTCCCAGCTACTGTTGGAGGCGAAACCAGCTAAAAAAAGATGGCAAACTATACAGATCCCGGCGCTTCTTGAACTTAAATGAACCATCTTTTGATACAGAAGATGAACAGTCATCCAATCCTGTTCCTGTCATTCACAGGAAGGATTTCCAGCAGTGGCTTTGTAAAAGCCAGCAAACGCCCTGGTATCTCAGGAAGGGAAATTGCAATGATTTGCATGAGCAAAAAGCTCATGTCAGAGCCACTGTGGGATGATGATACTTGGTGCTCTTCCCATCCTGTCAGGGAAAGCAAGGAGAAGGTCATGCAGCACAGCCAGCTGGCTTTGATGGACTGAGCCCAGGTGATTTTGGATATCACTGAAGGAGAAGGACCACATCCTTAGGGGAATGAGGAAGAAATAAGGAAGGATGAGGAAGAAATGAGGAAAGATGAGGAACAAATCCATCCTGTCTAGAGAGGAAACATCATCTGAACACCATAACAAGAGGGAATGGTGCACCCAGGAAAAGCAAATCCAAGAGCGGGATGTCGCAACCTCAAAGCACCTTTCCAGACTGATACCACTCCTGGGACAACATGGAAGTGAAGTGGTCATCACCAAGTGTTTTTGGGGCTGGAGGAACCTGCAGTCAGCATCACTTCTCCCCAGAATGCCAAAAGGTTGGAAGGAGAGGGTCTGACTGTTCAGGAAGTACCCATTACTCATGAGCATGCTTTGCCTTTGACTTTCTTTCATCCAGATTTTTGCATAAGTCCGGTGCTGCCTTTAGGGAAATGCAAATTCCCTGGAGAAAGGGGAGCGTTTGAAGGTGCTGGCTGCTCTGACGCGCCAGGCAAGGAAGCGACGCTTTTATCACCTGAAAATTAAATAAAGGCTGAGATGTGAAGCCTCCCCACCCTGCTAAGCAGGAAAACTTCCTCAGCTCCTACGGCCGGATCCAGCAGGGATGGGACAGGCAGGATGCGGCGTTTCATCCGTGCTCTGCACATCCTCCCCAGCCCCAGGGGTGAGCTTTAATGGCCTGGAGACACGCAAGCTGCTCCGGCTCCGCTTGGTTTCCCGGCTCCGCTTGGTTTCCCAGCTCCCGGATGGTTTCTGAGGCATTCTGACACCCCGGCGTGGGTGGCATTTCCTAGCCACCCTTGCTGCGCTGGAGCAGGCTCTAATCAAGTTGAAAGCAAATGAGCTTCTCTGAGTAAAGGAAGCTGCAAGCCCAAATTCATCATTTATGATGAAGCCAGCTGATGATAGTAAATGTTTCTGGGGATGCATACACATACGTTCTGCCTCTCAGCAGGGAAAAAGGGAAAGGAGGTGAATGAAAAAACACCATCAGTAACAAGCTGTCCGGGTTAAATACTGGCTCTGAAATCCGTCCACAATGGTCCCTGTCCCTCTGCTCCCAGGGGCACATAAGAGGGTTTCAGCCTGCAGAGGAGGCAGACAGACATTCCCTATTCTGTTTGCCATGGGTGTACCCTGGGAGGGTTTTTCTCCATCTCTTTTTCATGCTGCTTCCTAAAGAGCCAGGCTTCTGCAAACAGAAAACAAAACATTGAGGAGTATCTATGGAGACTTTGCAGAGCACCGAGTACTGACTTAAGGCTCAATTAACTCCTCCATTGTAAGCTCCTTTGGTACAGAGAAAAAGCAAAATTAGGGCATTCCTATTAATATACCTGGCTCCATGTTGAAATCCACACTATTTCAACTATCCTAGAAGAAAAGCCCTACAGGCACATATGTGTACACAGTACTTCAGCAGCCAGCACAAAAGATGTTTTGCTACTTCACAAATAATTTAAATTTGCACGTGAAAACCAAGAGCAAAACCAGCCTGGAGTGGGCTGGACCACAGTGGGAGAGAGGGAGCAGAGACAAGGGACACTGAATATGTCCCCTCCAGCCACAGGACATAGGGCTCATCTGCTCCAGTGCAAAGTCAGCAGGTACTGGTTTGGCTCAGTTCTATCAGCATGAGACCATCCTGGCGAAGGCACCATGGAGTTGATCTTGCCTTGAGGGAGTTATAAAATAAATAAAAAAGTTTATTTTCAGCTTGATCCGTTCCCAGCCCATCTCTCTACAAACAGGCAGCTGTACTGGCAGGGCACTGTGGGCAGCACTGGGACAGGCAGCCAAGGCTTGCTAAATGAGCACTGTAATTCAATGCTGAGCCATGGGGTGAAACCCTGCTGTGTGTTCCCACACGGGAATCTCTCTGGCATTTTCTTTTATCAGCTGGTCGATAAAACATCCCCATCCTGTTTCCAGATCTCCCGTAAGTGTCATTTGTCACGCAGATGGAGCACACCCTCTCTGCTGCCATTAGCACGTCCTGGGCTGGCATTTACTAGAAATGTAGCAGAGGGATTCCCCTCGAGCTCCACCAGATAGTGGTACCTGAAAGACTGTGGAGACCTCAGCAAGAGACTTCCCTACAAGGTTTGGAAATTCCAACCAACCTCTCCCACAGAAGGAAAGGAGGCTGGACCCTCCCTGTCTGAGCCTCGCAAGCCGGCAGGACTGTGGTGATCTGCACCTGGGTGGGTGCACCCAACTCTGGCACAGAGGAACACCTGCCCCAAATCTGCTCCCAGGAGACTGGCACAGTGTAGGAATAGGAGTTTTTGGTTAACACTAAGGATCAGCTCTGAGTTCACCTACTTTTCCAGCACACCCACAGGCAGGATCACTGCGGCATCGCTGCCTCCAAAGCTGGTGACACCACCACCAACTCCTCACCAGGAGCACATCCCAGCCACCCTTCCAGCTTGCAGCCACAGCACCAAGGATGAGGAAGATTCACAGCATACAGGACCAGTAGTGCATCCCTGTGATGCCAGGGCATTGATAAAACCCTGGTCTTCGACCCGTCCACTTCAATAAAACAAACAACAGCTCCATGAAATCTCCCCTAACTTTAGTGGATACCAATTTTAGCCCAGCTGCCTGCATGACACCTCTGCTGCATTTTTATGCCTAGCTTCAGGCAATATTCTGATTTTTGTAATGCCTGGAGACAGTTGTGGGGAATACACAGCCATTTTTAAAGCAAAGGCAAAAATAAATCAGTTTTTTAAAGGGAAAAAAAACTACTTAAGATTTGCTGACAAAAACCACCAACATGTGAGACACTCCTATTCTGACCCCCATCTCCGAGCCATGAAATCACAAAGCTGGACCATGGGCTGCCCCACTCATCCACAGTTCACTGCCACTCTGTGCTTGTTATCTTGGGGGAATGGAGTAAGGTTACACGGCTGTCCTGTGCAAAAGCTTTTCACACATTTGTTGTCATTCAAATGGGTTTAAAATCTGATTAGTTTTTTTCAACTTTAATTTTTGGAAGTGACTTATCATGCCTCTGCATTTTAGCAGAGAGCACTAAATGAACAGAGGACGTTCAGGAGCAGCTCTGGGATATATAGAAGGTATCACCATGTCACATTAACCCAGCCTTGTACAATATGAGAATTTGAGACTAACTTTGTCTCCAAATCACGCCTTCTTCAATGAGTTCATTTTCAGGAAGCTGTCCCATCCACTAACCTCAAAAAATGTCTCTGGCTCGCATCCATTAAACCAGATAAATGAGAGTTTGTAAGTTCATAATTTGAACTGAAGTCAGAAAGTTTTGTCTTTCGTTTTCTAGAGCTGATTCATGGCCAGCCTGACCCAAAATGTGAGCTTGCTTCAAGTTTTTTATCATTTCAGGGTTCATCTGCAGTTTAAAGTGATGCTCTCCTCCTGCCTTAAGTCTCCCGTGCTCTCATCCCAGCTCAGTGCTGGCAGAGCTTCTCTGTGCACTCCCCAAAGCCTGTGTGGACACACTTTTCAAACCTGATTAAGTGAAATGCCCCTGGATTGGATTTGCTTCTTTGCCAGAAATTCAGAGGGACGTTGAACACTGATTCTGGTCCTGGGGCTGCCCGAGCAATCATCTCTGATGCTGAGCACAGGCAGAGAGCACCACCTTGCATATTTTTATCTCTAGAAAGACATCTGAGCTTTTCCAAATTGAGCTTTTCCCCTCTCTGCTACACCAGTACAAGAATCGTGAGCTTCCTTATTTCACTGAACCCAGCTGTATTTCTGGTCTGCAGAGTCAACAAGAGGAGCAGCCAGCTTTTTGGCTCCCTTGGAAACTCTGCAGTCCAAGAAAATCAGACGAAACATTTGAATGTGCTCAAGCTTGTTCGTCAACAGTCTGATTTCTGAGGGACCTGACCCTGCGCCCAGGCCGGCCGACGCTGCACCGACAGCAATATTTTTGGGTCCTGTGTGGAATACTCCTGCAACAGTCCTGCTGCCAAGTCTTGCAAAAGTTCCCAGGCTGAGGAGCTGGACTTGAGGAGCAGGACTTGAGGAGCATCCACTGCAGGGTTCATGTGAGTTGCTGAAACAGCTCACCAGGGAAGGGTCAGAAGTGGGGAAGGACATGCATCATGTTGACTACAACTCAATAAAAGCAACAAAATAACTACAGGGGACAGTCTGACATCTCACACTGACTGTCACAGGAGGGCTGAGGTGGAAGGGACCACCTCCAACCTCCCCAAGGGGTGAAGCATCGCTATGGGCATCTCACCACTGATGCCTTGGCACACTCACGGACATCCTGCAGATCAGATGGTGACTGTAGTCATGCATTACCACCACGAATTGATCGATGGATGAGATTCCTCATCTCAGCTACTTGAACTGTGCTCCTCTGAGGAGATGTAGCATCTAAAGTGCACTTCTACAGTTAAAGGATGTAATTTCCTCCGTCGGCCTTGCCCAAGGTCACTGGAGGACGTGGACCTGCATGGAGACACAGATCTCCCTTCCCAAATGCCCTCTCTCAGCTCCCAACAGCACCAAACTCTTTCACTAGGGTCCTTCAGAGACAGGAAATGCACCCTCAACCCCAAAATGTGGTGATTAGTCTGGATCTTCCAAAGAGGCTCATCCACAAAGCCCATCTGAGGTGCAGTGCCTGGTCACAGCTCAGGATGAGGCATGTGGCTGAGCCTGCAAGGTGGAAAGTTCAAGTGGCTGTTTATTTGGCTTTGCAGAGAGCAGTCGCTCAGGCTGAACGTGGGCCAAGCACCTTCCCATGGCAGGAAGTGCTGCTGGAGTCTTTAAATAACCACCAGTGGTCAGGGCTTTGGTTTACAGCTTCTCTGGATGGAAAACCATCCCTCGCTCTGTGTCTGCTCCAGCTCTCTCCTGGGTGTAAATGTCAACACTTGTCTCATTGCCTCCTAGGTCCTCACGTCCATATCCACCAGCCCCATGTGGAAGCTTGATAGAAGCAGGAAAAGTTCTCCAAGCACAGGCATAAAAACACATGTGGGCTTCTCATCCTTTGTGAAAGACGAATTTTATGTCCTACAGCCAAAGCTTCCCTTTGCTTTCGTGTAAATTCCCAGTTCCCTGAGGCTCTCCTCCCTCCCCCCAATCCTGCTTTAAGGTCCACACACATCTCCTCACACTCCAGCACTGAATTGCATCACCAGAGGTGCTCCCCACCTTCCTGCAGCTGGACTGGTGCGTTACCAGTTCATACAATTAAAATCAAGAATAAAATCCTTCCTCCAGGGCAAGTAGAAAATGCCAAGATCTCTCCACAAAGGCTTTTCTCAAATATTTCCCTGGGGTACTTGAAATCAGAAATCTTGCCAAGAACCTTGGTAGAATGGGTCACCCAGCAAATCCTGCTTTACTGATGGAAAGTTCCCAAAAGCTGTTTCTCTAGGAAGCGTGGCTACTTTGGGATTTTGGCTTGCCAAGACTCTAAGGAACATAAATGATTTTTTTTTTTACCTATAGCTGTTTTTAACATATTAACCTAAAATGATGGCTGGTAAGAGGAAGCTCTATAAATAAGCAAAATAACATCTTACAGCTGGAAAACAAGACCTTGTCCTGACCTCCTCTCTTGGGCAGATTCACTGGTGCACAGCAAACCAGTATTTTATTTTAAACTGTGCTTGTAAAAAGTTAAAAAAAGCTGCTTCCTTGACACTTAAGTCAGGTAAGGACACAGCAGACCAATCTGCCATATAAATAAGCCTGCTCTTGTATACACATGTGTTTTAAAATAAGCTTATGAAATGTAAACACATGGGCTTTAACAAAAAATAATTCAGCCTCACTGAAACCATTTAAGTGGGACTGAGCCAGGCTTCAGAGAGCTGCACAAGGCACACTAACTTTGACCCAGAAACCCCTTAGAGACAAATAAAACACTTTCATAAATATGAAAAAAGGAGCAAAATTCAGTATTTTTCTGAAGGATCATCCCTAGAGCTTCATTTCCTCTTGGATGTAGGAAGAAGAGATTGGGGGGGGAGGAGTTTCTTCCAAAACATCTGAGCATGTTCCACACTGCCATCCTCTTTGTACCACTGAGATGGGCAATTTTTCTACTTGTCCCTGGCCTGTACACCCCAGGAGAGGAGCCAACCACCAAGAAACTGAGCTTTAAAAATAAAACACAGCCTTGGCTTCAGAGGGGCAGGTGCAAAGGGAAGAACTACTTTTAACCCTCATTCTGCAAGAGGGGAATGCTGGGACCCCTCTGAGTGGTGCTTGTCTGAGTTTAGAAGATTTATTTGGAGTCAGTGGAGGCATCTGACTGGTGGTTAATCCTGGGGCTGGGGAAGTGGACATCAAAGCATTCCTGCATCTGCTGGGGAAATGGGAGAGGCGGCAGACAGGGCTCTGCCTCCTCCCTGTGTGGCTGCTGGGGCGACAGGCGGCACAGACCTGAGCTTGGGGCTTTCCAGGACCCAGAAAAACTGTCTAGATGCCTGAGCAACCCCCTGAGGATGGGTATTCCCACTTGGTTTGCTGGGTTTCCATCCTGCTGCAAACACTAACATGAGGAGATGCTCCAGCCCTCTGATCCTTTTTGTGGTCTCCTCTGGACCCGCTCTGACAGGCCCATGTCTTTCTTGTGCTGAGGACCCCAGATACAGGCACAGTTCTCCAGGTGGGATCTCACAAGGGCACATTCTATGATTCTATGAAGATAAGCTCCCAGCAAGCTCACGAGACCAGTGCCTGGTGTTCCTAGATCCATCCAGCCTGGGATCCACAGTGGAAGCTTTTCCTATCACTGAAAGAGGATGGTTCAAACCTCTCGTGAGCTGGTTCGGCAGCAATCCAAGAGTTAGCATCTGGCCTGGAGATGAAGAGCACATTAAGGATTTAGCAGGACCTGACAGCTCATAAAGGGTGGCTACAGTGACTTTGTCAAAGGCTGGCATTCAGGACTTCTCCATCCAAGGAGCCAAGCACCCTCAGGCAATCTGTCTCGAGGGAGTTCTGGGTACACTGCATAAATCTCCAACCTTATTAAAGCTCCAAAGACCACAGAATCCAGCTCCTGACCTTCTCTGGAGCAGAAAACGACAAAACGTTTCCTGTTATTTATAGCAGCTGGAGAGCCTGATGGGAAAACCCCACTTGTGAAACATGGGCTGCTTGCCACGGCTGCTCTCAGGGAACGGTCAAGCTGCTCTGAACTCCAGCCTGGATGGACCACTTCATCCCTGGGGCCACTTCAGCCTGCGCAAGACCACGTCCAGAGGCTGCACAAGAGGAACAGGCAAATGGATCTTGCTCCCGTTGGCTCTTCCAGGTCATGTTTGCATTGCCCAACTTGAATTAGACAAGGCTGAGCATTCCAACCTTCATCTGTGGGCTACAGGCACGTGGCCACCTTTGAGGCGTTAACCTGTATGAGGCTCCACCTGGACGTGGCTGACCTCACCTAGGAGGCAACTGTCAGCTTTTTAGGGAAACTGAGGAAAGGGCATAGCCCCTTTGCCCACCTCCACTAGGTGCCAATCCCCTCCTCAAAGCACAGCAGGACAGGCACAGCCATGTTTATCTGCTAGAAGTTGGACTTCCACCACTCTGGCACAGATGGAAGATGCTTTCCAGCAAGTTCAGTCACGCAGGTGTAGGAAACCTCAGAGCCCAAGGCGAGTTCTTCCTATACCAGGATGGGCTTTGCTGCTGGGAGCTTCCAGCGCCGGCCCTGCTGGAGAGGAGCATTTGCTGTCATGCTGTCATGCTGTCGAGGAGGATTCCCAAAGCTTCTGTCTTGGGCCGGCGCCAGCGCGGGTGCTCAGCTCGCTCCCAGGCCGAGGGAAGCAAGCTGTTCATCACGCAGGGCCGTGAGATGCTGTGAAGGAACTCGCCAGCCACGAGAGGAGCAGCCGGCTCTGGAGCTGCCATGACGGCGGCTGAAAGGCTGCAATGGCACCCAGGGACATGCACGGACCACTGCCCTGCCATGGTCAAAAATAAGCCACCAGGCTGAGGGTAGGGTGACAGTGAGTGTCACCAGTGTCAATGTAACAGTGAACAGCTGCTGGGGTTTAGGACCACACTGGAAACAGCACAGGTCACACTCCGGAACTTCACCTTCATCATGAAGCTTCTGCTCCTGTCCAGGTAATGATGTCTTGTGTAGGATTCAGCTTGAGAGCAGAAACTTGAATTTAGGGACCCAGGAGCCTCATTAGAGTCGTCACAAAAATTACAGAATGGTTTGAGTTGGAAAGGAACTTCAAACGTTGTCTAGCCCAAAAATATTTACTCCTGCAATGAGCAAAGAGACCTTCCAATAGATCAGGAGACCATTTCAGTCACCTGGTTCCAGGCTTCTAGACAGGCTCCTCCTGTTCTTCTCTACTACAGCTGTGCTGTTGGTGAATCTCTGTGGCCCCATGGTCAGTGTGGGAGACTGGGACCCTGACACATCCTCAACAACAAAACACCAAACCAGAGCCATGGCCAAGTCCTAGGCAGATCTCCAAAGAACCCCGACGGATCTTTTCCCAGGGAGATTTCAGCCCTTGCGACGGACAAGTTCCTTCTAAACATCCCCAGGCAGTATGCCTGCAAGTCCAATTAATAACTGTATTTTGTCAAAAAAGTGAAGTCAGCAGCAATTCATAGACTTCATGCTGGTTAACCTTTTCTCACCAAACAAGCCCAAGGATATTTTGACTCTCTGCCCTTGAGAAGTTTATTTGTGTAGGATCCATCCACTTACCAGCTTCCGGCAATGAAAAGAGATGCAAGGAGCGTAACTGCTTTCTAATAGTTGGGGAAAGACTTGATGGCTGTGGCCAGGGCTCCCTGGCACTGGCATTAGAAGAGCAGAGCACTTGCCAAAGCCACCTGAGAGAGTCCAAGAGGCTTGTAATTAGCCTGGGAGAGAAATCAGAATGAGTGCAACAGCCTGACCGTGGTCCCCAGATGCAACAGTATCTTCTGTGGAGAAACTGGAAGCGTTTTACTTGCTGAAGACAAAATGTGTGGACTGGGATTATGGAATATTGAAAGAGGACTCAACAGAGAAGAAACATCAGAGAAAGCCATTCCTGCTTTCAGCCTTGTCCATATGCCATCACCCAGGAGGAGAAGACTCAACACCAAACCAGTTCAAGATTCCCCACTGCTTTTCACTGCCCAGGACCACATCTCATCATCTGATGCTCACAGGATTTTGAAGCAAAAGCAGATTAGTGGGATCAAGGAAAAGGAGTACCTTAGCCTTGGCTTGGTGAGGATTTTACGCCTCTTAGAAGAAGGACCAAGGAGAAAGATTTCTCACCTTCTTCCTGAGACGTGTGGGATGCATCTCTCAGCCCAGGACCACAGGCTGCTGCAGCTCACAGGTTGTTTCAGCTCCAGGTAGCCCAGAAACCTTCACCGTGATTCAAAAGGATTGGCCAAAAGGGATTCAACTTGAGACTCCCTCACTCCCTGGGCTCTCCTGGCAAATGATTAACAGATGCTGCACTGGCTGGCGAGCTCTTCACCCAGACAGAACAGCATCTGGTAGGCCCATTACTGCCTTGTGTGGTGGGTGTGCCCTAGAGAGCCTGGAGATTTATTGCCCAGATATAAAGTGACTGAGCTCTGTCCCAGAAGCACTGCTAGGGAAAAGCAGAATTTCTTCATAAAAGAGCCTGCTTATCACAATTTCAATTATTTACACATGAAGGGGAGGCCAGAACGGCAAAGACACCTCAGGGTGACATGGGGAGGTGACACAGTGCTGGCTCCAGCGGGTGCTGCCAGCTGGAGAAGGGTGTCTGGTTCAGTGAAGGAATGGCCATCCCAGAAATGGGTAGGGAAAGCCGTGCCTTTTAACAGTAGTTGGGATATTTTCTTCAGCACATTCCTCTCCCTCCAGTAATCTTGTGGGAGCCTGGAAAGACGAGTTGTGAAATGCAATGTCTCCCTGCTGGCAGCTCTGTGGGGATGCCAGGAGCCAGAGCAGCCTTGCATGGAGGCAGGACCAGAGTCCATCAAGCTGCAAACATGGGACACCGATAATTAAACTGGGAGGTGAGGACAAAGCCTTTCCCACCATAGATCTCCTCCCTAGCCTGGCTTGCCCCTGCATCAGGATAGACTCAGGAGTGTCTCAGACTGGGGCAAAGGATCCAGAGCATGCTCATTGTGATGCAATATTTACCTCTTGAGAGCTGGGTGAGGTCACACATTTGCATCACTTTGGGCTGTATTTGCTTATGGATAGAGAGTAAAATCCTTCAGGTTTCAGAGAAAATCCCAGTTTGGAGCAGTAACTGGGAGAAGAGCACAGTGGGAAGCATTAGCTCCTGGGTGGCTACTCCAGGCCACATGGGTCCTTATGTGGTGCCTGAAATCTCAGTCCACCTCACGGATGGGCAGAACATTGGGCTGTATCTGGCAGCAGTTTGAGAGGACAATGGTCACAGCCACGTGCTGGGCTGAGCCGAGCTGTGCACGCCTGGTGTCTGTGTGACGTGCCTTCACTCACCTCTGCTTTCAATTAAAGCCACTAATGATTTTAGCAAGAAAAGACTGAACCAAGTGCATCCCTGGCAGGCTCGCTAACACTGGCCAGATGTGCTGCTCCTGGCAGGTGCCACAGTGGTTGCAAGTCTGCAGGTGGCTTTGCAGGGGAGAAGTAAGAAAAAAAAGTAAAAAGGAAAAAAAAAAGTAAAAAGAAAAAAAGTTATGGGTCATTGCCATCAAATCAAATCTTCCAGACTCCGAAAAACTGAATGGAGCCGGTCCTGGATGCTTTGCGGTCTGGGCTTGGGTGAGGCCCCAGGGCTGTAATGGTTTTATTTAGGGCATGCAATAACCTTTGGCTCTTATTGTATTTGGGTTTGCCAGAAAGGCAGTTGGTCTGGCTGGATTAAAGCTGACGGTAATTACAAGCCAATGCCTCCTCTGTAGCAAGGAAGGGTGAAACCTAAAAAGAAAACCACGTGTGCATTCCCCTATTTGCCACTTCATGTGGGGACACCCCTTAATCTCCTACAAGCAGAAATCCAGCTCAGGCTCAGCATTAATGCTTTGGAAAGTTATTGACAATGCAGTCCAAAAAGGAGGAGACGTGGGAATGCTCCTCCTGTCAAAATGCATTTTGTAAGTGACCAGACTCATCCCATGAAGGACACCCTGTGGCTTGCCCAGCCACCAACCCACCCAGCAGCCTTCCCTGCCTCCCCCAGTGAACATGCCAAATACAAACCAGATGCTCCAAAACGCCTGCTTGAAGACATTCCCTTTCATCTGGTAATTGCTGCTTCCGAAGGAAAATATCTTCAGTGGTCTTCAAACCCTCCTGAATGACCCAGACACCTATTTCTGTCCCTTCTGGGCTTCTGAGCATCTTTGGCTTCAACATCTGAGCCACCCTGATGCTCCTCATCCCCTCTTCCAAGCAGTTGAGGGCCAGTCCAAGCCTCCTTGGCAGCATTTGCACCCGTAGGACTGGTTTATTGGCACCCACTTGCCATCAGCCACGTGCAATCCAATCCCACTGCATGGGGTGCCATGATGCCACTGAGATGGGCACCACTGCTCCCCCAACATCAGATGGGCATGGCGCAGGAAAGTCAGGCAGGGGCTAAAAAAATGAGGTGCAGAAGGCAAACTCAGATGCTATTTGTAATGGCAGTGGTAACAGCTCCATCTAAAACTGCAGCAGGAGGAAATCCACACCTCCCCTCTGCCAAATCTGACCTACACAAGCCTAAACTTAAATGAGGTACATCTGCATTGAGGATTTTCTCTTGCCCTCTTCAGTCACTGCATTTCTAGCTTTGACAAATAAACAGCCAGTCCTCAAACCTCAGGCTCTTTATTGCTTGTGGTTCCTCCTCCTTTGTTTCTAAGAAATTAATAACAGGAGGAGAAGGTTGCAAAACACACACTGACCTCTCCTTTAAATACAGTGTGAAATTAAATAAACAGGGAGAGAGGAACAAGGAAGATCGACTGCAGGCAGAAAATGCCCAGCTGTACCCACTCTGAGTGCTGGAGGCTGCGGATGCTGATTTAGGCAGTGAGAAAACACGATGCACAAAGCAAACCCAGCGATGAGTGCAGGGTGTGATGCACTCCTGTGCTGGAGCTGCAGCTGTGAAAGAGCCCATGGGCTGCTCAGAAAAGATTCAGGAGGGGAAGTTAATGCCCAACATGATGTGCTAAACAACCATGGCCTGAAGAAGAGCAGCTGGGAGTCAAAAATCACATAACGTGGAAAGATACAATGGGGTCTGCTGGTTTCCTCCTGGTATCTGCTGCTGATGCTCAGTGCCCCGTCAGCATCGCTCTCCCCGACAGCGGAGATGAGCGTTACTGGGAATTGTGTTACTCCAGCCCAGCAGCTCCACTGGAAACCGGGAGATGAGAATAATCCTGCTAATAACCACAGAGGCCAGCTCCTCCTCAATGATGCCAATTTATATGTGGTTTAACGAGGGCACAGAATGATGGAAGGACACTGCAGGGGAATATAAAATCCTGTCTCAAATGGACATATGCTGGTGCGGTTTAGATTAGACAGAAGGAAAAAAGAAAAAAAAAAAGGGTTCTTAACTAAAGGGAAACTTGGAGGAAATAAGGACCTGGTGAATGATGGCACCTGGAGCATCCTTACTTCCATCAAAGGTACCAGTCTAGTTCTACCTGCCAAGGAGAAGGCAGGGGTCTAAATTGGGATGGATAAGCCAGCAACTCAGCATCACCAAGAATAAGCACAGAGCTCTCAAAGAAAGCACAGAAAAGGCAAAGAAAACCCATGGCAAAGATGCAGCAGTGAAAAGTAAGGTGAAAAATTATCATTCTGAACAGTCTCCAAAAGGGGACCAGTGGTAAGGAGCCACACGTGTATCTTGACCTGATGAACTTTCACATTTTAAATCCACTTCAGCCTTTGAGCAACGTGCCTGGCACAGCTGTGCATGGGAAATGTCTGCTCCATGACACCAGGGCTGAGACTAGCAAGTGCAGGAACACAAGCCCTAGCACTACCAGAAAGGAGAGGGGAAGGTGCTACTGAAGGCTGCACCAGGAAAAAGAAAAAAAGCTCATCTTCTGCCAAAATGATGTTTGCATTGCAAAAGAGACGTGTGCTAATGAAATTAGATAATGGTTTCAAATCAGAGAGCCTTTGTCAGCAGTGAGGATGGCTGGGGTTGTCCTTCTGCAGGCTGGGACCATCTCCAGTGAGGATGTCAAGAGGCAGCATGGTGGATTTTCCTTTTCAATGGGTGAGCTGCAAATCAAGTTGCTGGGGCAGTCTCCTCTGAGGAATGAGGAAGCCTAGATGCCCTTACACCCCTTCCAGCCATGCTCCACCAGGAGCTCTGGGGTTATTTAGGTTGGCAGACCCATGGCACTTGGTAGAGCCAGCCAGAGGATAAATACCAGAGCAGGGAAAGGAGCCATCCAAGCTAAAAGTCAGAGTGGGTACAAGAAGAACAAGGCCAAACGGGTACAAGTCATCCACAAATAAATTTAAGCTGGAAATAAGAGCAGTTCGTATCCATGCGAGCAGCAAGGCTCTGGCAACAGCTTTCCCAGAGGACTTGCCAGGGTCAAACAGCTCATTAGTTTTAAGAAGGAAGCTGGCAGGGGTTTTGTGTCATGGCTGTTTGTAACAGCAGGGGGGGGACCAGACAAAAATTGGTCGTGGCCCTGGGGCTGCCTTCAGCAGGACATGGGTCTGCAGCCACAGCCCGCATCCCACCTACGCCACTGGGATACGGAGGGATGCAACTGCATCCGCTTGCTCTTGGAGAAA
This sequence comes from Irena cyanogastra, assembly GCA_013397155.1. Taxonomy (NCBI): domain Eukaryota; kingdom Metazoa; phylum Chordata; class Aves; order Passeriformes; family Irenidae; genus Irena; species Irena cyanogastra. Next base: position 23,857 of record VWZV01018897.1, read on the forward strand.
GAGGGAAGCTGCATGGGGAGGAAAATAAAAATGCACAGCTCCGTTTTTCCAGCTGACAGGAGCTTAAACACCGGCTGGGAATTGGGCTCAGGGCCCTGTGTGAAATTCAGCTTGGCTTGTCTTGAGACAGCAGCTCTACTCCCCAAGCACCCTACAAGCATTTCGGTAATAGCAGGGGGAATCAGACCTACTTGTCAAGCGTGTTGCTATTTGTGCAAACGCTCTGTACCAGAGGGAAGCTTGAAGAACAAGTCCCCTTTTTATAGTGCGTTGGATGCTGGCAATGAGCCTGCAAATTAGAAGGAATTCAGAGAGGAGCAACAACAACAACAACAAAAAAGCCTAAGGGGCTGGAGTGATTAGTTTGGGAGGAAAAAAAAAAACTAAGGAGCTAACTGTGTGGTCCAGTGGATGCGACTTTGGCTTGGGATGGTACCCAGTGCTGTCTCATCCACAAAAAAATCGCCCTGTGCCACGCGCAGGTTTCCAACCTGTCCTTAAGAGGAAAGATGTATTTTCTGCCACCTCAGGAGACAGCTCTGTCACGTCCACACAGAAAAAACTTATTTAAAAATTACATATACAATAGAAAGTTCAGTAAGAAGCTGCAAGTGTAAAGGTCAGTCCACAAACAATATCAGTTTGAGCTGTGAGCAACTTAGCCATGACAATGAAGGGTGTGTGGGGAAAAACCCCTGCAGCAATGTTTCCTTTAGGGTGGTTTTTACCCCAAATGAGTTCAGTTCATCCCCAAACCTGCTGAACGGCTCAGAGAGGTGCAACATCCCCAACTGGATGTAGTTTTGCTATCCGCATCCTTATTTTTTGGGGCACTGAGAGGGGCAGGAGTGACCTGGATCATGGCACCTGCACTGGTGCCAGGGCCCTGGAGAGGGGACTTGGGCAAGAGCCCAGAACTGTCTCTGCAGGGAAAAGCATGGCTGTCCCCAGCTCAGGGTACTCAGCCGCATGGGGACATTCCTGTGACCAAAAAGTTGCACCAGTCAGGATGCAGCAACACATCACCCTGGGGAGCACCAGCACAGGGACATCCAGAGCCTTTCAGGGATGAGACCAACTTTCCAGTTTGTTGACAGAACCTCCCCCTTTCAGTGCCTGTCACACAAGCACGGATGAAACTGTAATTTGCCATGATGGGATGTAGGAGAGGAGGGGACACAGAGTCTGAGACAAGCCTTCCCTTAAATGCCCCCTAACGCCACCTTAAAAAAATAGTGAACAGGGGGCAGTGGAGGTTACCGATTTGGTATGAGAATTTTCATGAGCATGAGAAAAAGAAAGGCCACATTGCTCCAAAGTATTTTTTTTTTAAGCAAGCTCCAGGGGCTCTGGGAGAGCAAAGCTTGCTGCAAAGTTTGTTTTCTGTTGTGCCCATGTTACCAAGCAGAGCCAGCCATGGAATGTGTGGCCAGGGGCACCCGGCTGCGCTGCACCCCTGGGTAAGCATTGGTGGCCCGGTAGAATGGCACGGCGAGGGTCACTGAGCCTTGGGCATTGCCTCCAGCCCAGGACATCGCCCAGCCACCCATCTTCCCTGTTCAGCACAACTTTGCTTCCAGCAGTGCTCCATTTCCAACAGTTGTGTTGCACACGCAGCTAATAAATAAACATCATATAGACATCAAAAAAGTGGTTTTTAGATGTTGGGATAATCAGCGCAATTGCCCTGGCGCCTTTCCCCAGCATGCCAGGGTGTAGTGTGGTAGCCAGCAGCTCCCAAACCCTTCTCCGGAAAAGTTCAAACCCTCAAATACTTGGAATTGCTCTTTGAGGGAATTTATTTTAAAGCCGCTTTAACGGCAGCTGGGAATTACCAGCGAGGCATTTTGCTCTGCTATTTCCCAGCTGCTGACCCCGTTTGTATGAAGGGGGCCCAGAGCAGCCACCCAGCTGGGACTCTTGGGGACATGTGCCAAGCCAGCTCTGCCTGGAGTTGCACCCAAAATTCCCCTTGTCTCAGCTCTCAGCAAAATCACAGAGAGGGGCTGTTGTGCATGGCAGGAGTGAGAAAATTTAACTCTCATATCCAGCAGTGGATGTGGTAGGGTTATCTTTTAAGACCCTGTTCCCCTGAGAGCTGAAAATTGCACCCAACCATGTTGCTTCCTCCCCAGAGCAAAAGCAGAACTGGGAGGCTGTGAGCCTCCCAAAAACTAAATCAACACCCCAACGTGTTGGTGACATATTGTTTTTTAAGCAGCATTTTAGTCTTAAAAAGAAAAGGGCTACTGAGCAAAATCAGTGACAGCAAGTCAGCAGCTAAATGTCTTCAGGACTGCGAGTGACAAGTCCTGATGGAAGGTTGGAAAATGCCACCACCAGAGCTCTGGCTGTTCCTCCTGCAAACTCTCCCTGTCCCAAATTCCCTGAGAGGGTTACAGAGGAGCCCTTCTCCTCTTCACAACTACACAGGGACACCATGGCCACCACACCTGACTCAAGCCCTGGGGATGAGCTGGGAGTCTTGGAATAGGTACAGATGACTGGGTTGGGTCTGGTGGCAGCCAGAAGCAACTCCAAGCCCAAGAGCTGCCAGATGTGAACTCACCTGCAGCCACCAAGTCACTGAAGTGAAGGGGCCCCCAAAGCCACAGGCAAGGCTCGGCCTGATAGGCATCAGCCCCCTGCAGCACTCATGGCTTTCTTCTCGCTGCTGTCATGCTTGAAAAACATTTGCGGAAAAACACAGCGGAACGAAGAGGGTTTGAGTGGCAAGCTGGAGAAGGAGCTGGGGGAAGAAAACAACTTGGCAAGGAAGGAGGAGTTGAAGAAGACAAGTGTTCCCATTTTGGTTCACAACTCCCTAGGGCGCCGCTTGGAGCGTTTATTGACCAACTCGCCTGCCCTCGATGAGCTGGCCTTGCAAACTGTGGCAGGAGGGAGGCTATTCCTGGTCAAGGCATGTACAACAGCAGCACTTTCTTAACTCTATAATCAACCGGTGACACACAAAACACACAGTCAAGGACTTTCCGGGAGAGGGCTCCGGCTCTGCAGTTACTGCACCTGCAGCATCACCACAAAAAGCCATCAGGTGCTCTCACGAAATGCTTCAGGGGTCCCCAAAAAAGAGGAAAAAAAGAGCTTAAGTCCAGCCAGGAAGACACAATCTACTTAAAAAAATCAGGGTGCACTCTTCACTCCAGCAATGCAGCAGATAGAGAGGACTGAGTTGCCTCTCTCAGTATTAGAAGGAAAATAATCATTGTCATGATAAAAAAAAAAGAGACGCAGCCAGGTCAGGTTCATTAAGGGTGAAAGGCAATAGTTTGACTCCAAAGCCAGCTGTTCTCCCCAGCATTGATACGATCTTCCCAGCACAAGTCTGCGCAGGAACTCGTCATCCCCCCTTGTTCCTTGCAACACGATATCACATCACATCGCCCCCAGCTCCCAAGTTAAACATCTTATTAACTGCAGTGACGTAAAAGAGGAAATCTCCGAGAACTATCACAGAGATGAGAGGGAACACATTTACCATCAATAGGCAATGATACCGCTGCAGAGAGATCTGCACAGAAAGCAGCACCCAGCCTCTCCTTCCCCTCCCTCCTCTAATCACTCCATGTCATGGGAAACTAAACCTGACATCCAAACAGCCCCGATACAAGACACTAGCTATAAAAATATTTTTAAGATTGAAAAACAACAAAAAAACTTGCCTTCCAGGAAACCATTTGGATACAAACCCTGTGCAGCTGCAGCCACCCTTGGTGTCATATTCATCCCTCCTGCTTCGGCTTAGAAAACAAGCAGGGTGGGGAAGGGGAAAGGAAATTTAGAAAAAGAGGGAAAAGAAGCGATATTGCAGCTGATGACCTGCAAGAAGCTGCTGGCAAAGTGGTCCAGCAATCATCTGAAATTCAGACGTCACGTGTGGGTTCTGTCTGCAGCTCCCGCGCAGCCCAGGCTCAGCACTTCGCCCAAGTGCACACGCAGCAATTCCCCGTGCTGAGCTCTCCCGCCCCACTCCCACATGCTTCCCAGCCCGTGCCCCATCCCAACCGTACCCAGCAGGTTTTGGCACTGCAAGGTGACCCAGCTGCTCTGGCCACAAAGGTGTATTTCTGCCATGCAAGCACAGGGCACGCTGAAAAGCATCACTAAGCTGCAAAACCACCCTCCCTTGCAGCTTCTCCATCTAAATCCCAGCCCTGCAGGCAGTGCAGGCAGTCTTCTCTACCAGGATGGGCCAGTGGTCATCACCCCACTACATCATGTGGGGCTGGTGGGGGTCCCATTGGCCTGGAGGAGTGCCCAGAACATGCTGTACCTGCTCCTGAGGCCAGCCTGTCCCCGGGCAACCCTGGGCACGTCCAAAACCAGCCCTTGAGCTCCCTGAGCTGCTGTGCTTGCATCAGAGAGCAGTGGGTGAGCCCAGACACCTCCAGGGTGAGGTGGCAGTCAGCTTCTTTCTTTTTCTTTCCTTTTAATTTTCATCTGGGACATTGCTTTAGAGCCAAGGGATGCTTCAGGCTCCATCCTGCACTGCCCCACAGTGCAGCAGCTCCTGGGAACTCACCAGGACTAAGCCATCACCAAAGGTCCCTCTGCAAAAGGCCATACAAGTATCATATAGCTAACCTAGGACGCCATGATATGGCTGCAGAGATCTAGCCCCAACATCCCATCCTCAAAAATCTTCAGGAGAATCAAAACAATTTTTTTTTTCTCTGATTCCACCCATTCTTCACATAAATTAGCAAGAGGAATCAGGAGACTGAATGTTCCACACCACCTCGGCTTCATCGCCCGGCTGGAGATGCATCGCATGGCACTAAAGTCAGGCAGATATAGTGGGACTAAAAAAAGAGCAGGGTTGCTTTTTTTTTCTTTTAAAGCTGGATTGCCTTTCACGGTGACTATATTTATAGGTAGAGCTGTTGAAATTTTAAGGGCTCCTTGCCACAGGAATCCGGTCGCGTCTCGTGTCCGCAAAGTGGCGTAACTTGGCAAAAACGAACTTTTAATAGGCCAACGGGTGCTGCTTCCCTTCCTTAATTTTGGGTTAAATCAGAAAGGGAAAAGGACAAGATGCAAAATTAGCCACGCACGCTGCTGCCATGTGCTACAGTCTGTATTTTCCAGATTAGGAGCGTAACGAACACGGGACTTCACACCCGCCCCTAGACCAGCACTTTCCTTTTCTGTCAATGACCAAAAAAACCCAGCTTTTGCGGGTGTTTATTTTTGCTTTCAGTTTGGCTATCCATGGCACACACAAAGCCTCCTCTGCACTTCGTTTTATGGTTGAAAAACCCCGTCAGGGTTCAGCTGCTGAGTGGTAAAACTCGCTCTCCCCGTCCAAAGCCGCCCGGGAACACCACCCGCCAACACGCCGCAGCACACGATGCCCAGAAACCACGCAGTCTCAGCCCAAAAGTTGGCAGTTTTCTTACACAACAGCATGCTACGCTGCTAAACCCCTTTTTTATTTTAATTTATGCTATAAAAGCGTGTTACACCCTGTCCAAAGACGCTACCACCCCACTGAGCATGTCTGGATGCTAAACTTTGATTCCCTATGACAATGTCTATTTAAGACAAAATCCAAACCATAATTAAAGTTACTGATAGGAGACGATGTTTACTGTTTGCTATTTTAACATCAAGTGCTGTCGGATTTCGAGCCACTGATTTCCATGGCTTGCAGGGGATGGTGAAGCTGGAAACATGCCCTAATGTTGGGGTTTTTGATGTCTCTCTGGGCACTTCTGCTGTCAGATCAAAGAAATGCACTTAACAGGCCAATCCCAGCAGATGCTTCTCACCCAGGATCGTCTTGACTGGAAGCTGTGTGATTTTTGAACTATCAAGGCAAACATAAAAATAAAATATCTGTAACAAAAGCTTTTTGCTTCTGCAAGCAGCCATCTCCCTAAGCAGAGCCAACAGGGCAATTGCTCATGGCACACACCTTTGACACAAGTTAACTAAAGTTAAAGTTTTAATATTCCCAAAAGGAATAAATTTCAGGTTGAAGATTAAAAGATTAAAAGTCTCTTCACGCCCCCAACTGTCAAATTTGGTGGCATCTCAGATCCCAAGAAAGTGGCTGTGTCAGGGACCATGCTGCATCAGCCCCTGCCAGCCAGCATCCAGGCAGTTAACTCTGAAGCCAAGTGACAACACACTGTTAAGTCCCTGGAGTACATAAATATTGGTGCAGAACACTGGTGAGCCCACAAGGCCCTCAGCTTTAAATCCACCTGCAGCATTTTTAACATACACTATTAGCAACGATGTGATAAAACAAATCAGTGATCCTTGTAACAGTGGAATCTAAATCCAGCTCACAACCAGGTAGGGAGATTCATGACATTCGGTATACAAACAAGCCAGTAGCCCCATTTATCCACATTACTCTTTTTCCACTGCTGTCAATAAATATACGACTTCATTAAGGCTCAGTTTTCTTGCTGATCCTCCTTTGGCCAGAAGGATGCAGATAAACCCAACCCAGCAGCTCCAGACACTCAGTTGCCCTGCTTACATTTCAGTTCCTTGAGCAGAAAGACAAAGCTGCAACCAAATCAACTGGAGAAACTGGCAGCAGCACAAACTTGACAGATTCCAGCTAATTGCTTGGATTAGTAATTCCAGTTGCATGCAAAAATCCACTTTACCTACGGCAGAGAAAGGCATGGCATGGGGTGTCCTCTTGCTATGTGACCTGCCTGCCCAGGGAACGGGAACTACTGGCATTCCCAAGCCCCACACCATAGCAAGGCCAGGAATGACCCCTTAGCCTAACAAGACACGCTCAAATACGGAATCACTGAATCATCCGGGTTGGAAAAGACCACCAAGATCACCAACTGCAACCATGAATGCACCACGATGTTCACCACTGAAACATATCAAGCGCCACAGCCACATGTTTTTTCAACACCTCCAGGGATTCCGCCGCTTCCCTCGGCAGCCTGCTCTGAACACGACCCAGGAGAGGCCATCCCGCCGCAGCCACCGATGCAGGGCAGCCCCATTCGTTTGACGAAGAGGAAAACATCCTTAGGCATGGCGAGACCGGACAGCCTGGAACACGGCGCCTCCCACCTTGGGCCCCTTGTGACACCGATCGCTGCGTCCGGCCCCGGACGGGGGTGGAGAGGCCCCGTGGAGCCCTGACGGTGCCCACGCTGCATCCCACCCACGGAGCGCGGCGGGATGGGCTCTGCCGGGATGCTCCGTGTCCGCACCACGGGGTGGGGGACTGCGGCACCGCGCGTGGGCTCCCAGCGGGGAGGAAGCAGCGTGCATGACCCCCGCACACCGGGGCTGCAGCTCCCCTCCCTTAATCTTAGGCTCAATCTGAAGGTGCTATAAGCTCGCTGGGGGCCGGGGGGGGCACGCACGCTGCTGCCCCCCCACCACAGCCCCAGGACGGCTGCGGCGGAGCCATCACCCCGCTCCGGGGGGACATCGCACCGCGCAGCCTCCTCCGCACGCCGCGGTGGCCCCGCAGCCGGCGGCGCACGGACCCCTCCCGCCCGCATTGTTGCGCGGGCGGACCCACGTGCGGCCACCGCCGCCGCTTCCCCTCGCCCGCCCGCCTCCGCGCCCGCGCACTGACCTGCCCGCCGGCTCCGCTCGGCTCCTCTGGGCCGCGCTCGCCCTGCGCCC
>VWZV01019141.1:0-41718 GCA_013397155.1 Irena cyanogastra
CCCCCTCCGGCTGCGGCGCCGTGTGCGGCTGTTCCCGGTTCGCACCCCCCGGCCGCGGTGTGACCGCTCCCTGTGCCCAGGCTGCCTGGGACCGCCGGCTTCATCCTGTGAGGGTCTTGGGATGTTCCCAGAGCAAATCCCAGTCTGCTCAGCATCAGGTCCTTTTTTCTACAAATACTGTTTTTGTCCTCTGTATTTGCTTGATATGCTGGCTTTGTAATGTGTACATAAACATCCTAAAAAATAAAAATAAAAAGCAAACTGGTGAAGGCTGTCCCAGTGGCTTTTCCGTGGAGACTCACTGGGTAGTCGAGGTTTTGCAGTTTGTGTAAGTCACTGAGATGCTGGTGAGATCCTGTAGTGTTATACGTATTTTTTATTGTTCCTTTCTAGACTTAGGATAATTTTAACATGCTTTTCATGTCTGCACATCCCCCTGCTCGTCATTAAGCAGCATGAGTAAGTGCAGCTTGGTTTGAGTTTGCATATGATGAACTCATGTAATTGAAAGCTTTGAGAGAAGAGCAGGTCCATAACAGCAGCTGGGTCTTTTGGTTCTGGTGTCAGTGACATTGTTGGTCATCCTTTGCAGCTCAACCCAGCCTTACTGTTCAGAGGTGCAGCACTGCTTCCAGCCAGCTTTTAAGGGGACCTGTGCATGTGAAATGGTGAGAGTCTCAGGGAGGTGTGGATGGACTTGAAAGGCCAGGAAGTCACTGTGCAGGATTAGCCTTCCAGCATGTAGGCAAAAAGCTTCACTGAAAGCAGCTTTGAGGAGCTCTTTGAAAAAGATTGAAAAGGGAAGAAACAGTTTTCAGTGAGTTTCTAAAGACATGCTTTGCCTTTCAGAAAGATGATATAAAGTTGCTCAGTTTAAGAGCTGAATTTCAAAAGCCTTTCCTGGAGAGCTGTGCTTTGGTTTATGTGAATGCAGAAAACCTGGATGTATAGGTCTCCCTGGGGTGTCTGCAGTTCAAGCGCCCCTTCAAGACTACCTGGACTTCAGGAGATAACATACAGGGAGAAGCTCCTTTGAATTCTGGAAGTTACTATTTTTTGCTTTGAAAGGTCTTGTATTTGGGACTGTGGGTCCTTACTCTGAGCTCTTACTCTGTGTTACTTTTAGAGGGGTAGATGTCTCTTACAGAGCACAAGAGCACAGATAGTTGGAGAGCAGTCATCCCTCAGTCCTGGGGAAGGAGTTTCACAGTGTGTGAAGCACTGACCCTTCCTTGGTGGATGAGATGGTGGACGCTCACATTCGGTCACTAAGAGGTCATGTGGCAGCAAGTGACACGTTCTGCTTGCCCTGGTTTGTGTTCTGTGGGTTGCTATCAAAGGCAGTCTGATGTTTTTTCTGCTTTGTGATTTTAGACTTCTGACACACTGAAGCGGTTTGCAGTGAAAGTAACTACAGCCAGCGTGAAGGAGCGGAGAGAGATCCTCAGTGAGCTGGGAAAATGCATTTCTGGGAAAGGTAAAAGCTTGGGAGCAGTGTTCTGCTTACCTGGGTGGAGGAGAATGTTAAAATGTTTTGTTTCAAAAGGCTGTGTGAGGGGTATTCGTTTGAGGGAGGAGGCTGGCAGTGTTTTGAGCCAGTCTCCATCACAGGGTTAATTCCAAGCATGGGGTTTCTGGGTAGCACAGAACCCCAGCTTTTGGCACATATGCTTTTTCCAGTCAGTAGTTGTAGCATTGTGTATGCCAGTTCTTCATTGGTATATCAGTTGAGTTTCTTTCATGACTCTTGGTTTGTTCTTTTAGTACTCATGGAATGTTTGGATGCACACATATATAGACATGGGGAGTGTGGAAGATTACAGATGGTCTTAATAAAACAGCTGAAGCAAATTTTTTAAACTTATTTCTGTCATTTTCTGAAGATGACCGTGTTTCACATGTTCCAGTTCTACCATTATTTGTAAAAGTTCACATAAAATGTCTAAAAAGAGCAAACTTCTGTGATTCTTGCAAGCAATTTCATAGATGCGAGCAGTTTACTGATTTCAGTCATGAAGTGAATCGTGTTTGTGTTAAAGATGAAGTGCTCAGTGATTTATGAAGAAGTATTTTGATATACATTGTTACAGATCTCCCAGAAGGTGCAGTGAAAGGCCTTTGCAAACTCTTCTGCCTTACTCTGCATCGATACCGGTGAGTAAAGTGATGTGGAAAGGCTGTATTATGTAATCGACCAGTATTTAGTAGTTAAATTGGTCTGGAGTGTCTGGACCATCTGGAAATGTTAGCATGCAGTGTCACAGAGATGTACATGACACTGAAGAATGCCATCTTGTAATTACATTCTCAGAGGAGGATTGACATTAAAAAGTTTTACAATACTTGCCTTACATTTCACCCTTAATTTTGAAATTAAAACTTTAATCCTGTGGTTCAGTTTGCAAGAATGAACACCCATGTCCTTGTGAAGCAAGACTGAGCTGTCTTTTAGATGCCTTTTAGACAATATTTGGTGGGATTAAATCGTGGTTTGTTGTAGAGGAGCTGTTCAGAACCCATTTTCTTCTACAATCTGCTGGAGGGCCCCCAAATAACTGCTGTCACTTGAGGAAGGGAATGGAGGTTTCTGGCAGAACAGCAAGGATAAAATAGTTATTAGCTTGACTGGTGAAGTGAGAAAGCAGAGCCCTTAGTGTGGCGCAGGGGTGGAGCGGTGCAGTGTGGCAGGTTTAGGATGTTCATGATCCGTGTTGGTCCCAGGGACGCGGCGTCCCGCAGAGCCCTGCAGCTGGCCCTTCAGCAGCTTGCAGAATCCCAGCCTGAGGCCACGGCAAAAAACCTGCTGCACTCACTTCAGTCTTCAGGGATCGGCAGCAAGGCTGGAGTGCCCAGGTGAGTCGCTTTGTGTGGAAGCAGTTCTGAGTTGCTGGTGGTTCCTCCTGTTCAGAACGAGGCTTGTGCTGCTGCTCGGCAGAGGTGTTAAAAGCCTTTAGAGACAAAGGTGTTCATGCCGTTCAGATGTTCCTCTCTTACCTCTTCCATGTCATCTGGGAATGCAGAGGGAATATCCTGGTATAACTGCTGGTGGGCTGGGGCTGAGTTATGGTTTAGCCTTTGTTAAACATCAGGTCTGGGGAGATGAGGAGCAAACTCTTTAAAGAACAGTCTCCAAAATTATTAGGAAAGGGAATTTCATCACCTGTCGAATGTTCAGCTGCCTCTTGTGCCATTTGGAAGCTTTGAGTGTCAAACCAGAGCTGAAACAATTTCTGAGGGCTGATTATTTCCTGTTAAAACTAAGGCTTTAGCTGAATTTTTGTGTGATAAAATTGCTTGTCAGTCAGGTGCCGTTCTAACTTGTGCAAAATGAGTCTGTAATGGTCTAGTAGGTGTAAGTTATGTCCTGGGAAGTGTAGATTTACCTCTCTCTCCTGTTTGTACAACAGTAAGAGCAGTGGCTCTGCAGCTCTGCTGGCACTCTCCTGGACATGCCTGCTTGTACGCACAGTCTTTCCAACACCTGACAAGAGACAGGGAGAAACATGGAAAAAACTGGTAGGTTCTTTAAGGTTTGCAGAAATATCCCACTGCAGATACAAGCATAAATATTTCTAATGTGTTTAAGTTGCTGCAGTGTTGCAAAGAATTCTGAATATAACTGAAAACACCAAGTTAGAATCCAGGTTTAGAGAGGAATTTGGTGTATTGTGATCTCTCTTGTTCTCCTGGAGAAAGCAGGAGATGTATAAAGCATGAGTGGGGCAGTCTTGCACCTGTGCAGTTGCTCTGTGTACAGAGATGGCTACTGGTGCCTTTGAGGGGCATCTGCAGTGTGACATGAAGTCCTTGTGCCTCCATTGAAATATCTCTGTATGATACTCTGTCATACAGCTTTTGCCTTCCATTCACTTCCTTTACACAAACGTGTGGCTGTGCTCATAGCACACTGGGATATAGCTGAAACTGATTTTAAGAGGAGATGTAATCTGTTTTCAGTGTTTCCAAAACCGTTAGGCATGGTTCTGCTGGAGGTGTGGGATGAAAGCAAAGGCAGCTTGTTGGAAGAACTTAGATGATCTAAAGACTTAAGCAGATTCAGCTAATCACTGACAATCATTGACATTTGGCATGTCTTGTTTGATATGAGCTTTCTGAGAAACAGGTGCACAAAGGTTTTTTTGGCTGTTGCTTTTGGCAGGTGGAGGTTCAGTGCTTGCTCCTTTTGGAAGTCCTGGGAGGCTCTCACAAGCAGGCAGTGGATGGGGCTGTGAAGAAATTGAACAGGCTGTGGAAAGAGGTGATGTATACATCATGTGCCGTATTCTACAGCTGTTCTGTTCTGCAGTGTTAATGTGCTTTGCTTTTTTTCTTTTAAGAACCAGGATCTGGTGGATCAGTACCTATCTGTCATTCTTGGGCTTGAACCAAACCAGAGTTATGCTGCAATGCTGGGACTTGTGGTGCAGTTTTGCACAGCCCAGAAGGAGATGGATATTATTAAACGATACAAGGTAAATCTGTTGTATAGCTTTTTTGGAGGGGAATAAGAAGCATCACTTGTTACCATGAAGAAGGGACTGAATAAATGTCTTAATGAGGCTGGTACTTTGCATCTGCCCTGCATTGGGGCAGATGCAAAGTACCTTTTCACTATCTGTCAGTTCAGTAGTCCTGCACTTCTGACTGAAACAGCTGGGGTGTGTTTACAGAGGAGGTGCCAGATACGTGGCTGTTTGGTGTTGCTTGTGCATTTCTGTGGATGTCCAACATACAGCTTCCTGCCTTGTTCCTGTCATGGGAATGAAAGGCAGCATGTAGCTCTCATTATGGTTTGAATGTTGGACTTAGGGTAGAGCAGGGAGCACTGGTGTTTACTTGACTGGCTCATGTGAGGGTGGAAGGAAGGCTTTCAGAGGAGGAGGAGGAGATAGGGTGTCCAGCTTGGCACTGACTGTGTGCCAGGAGCTGTGTACAGGTTGAGATGTGGCTATAATCTGGTGTTTCTGCTTGTTCCAGAGTGCTCTTCTGGATTTCTACTTGAAGACCATCCTTATGAGCAAGACAAAGCCTCAGAAGCATGTGCTGGTGAGACAGTGTTTAGAGCTGCTTGTGATGTTGTCCCACAGGCAGCACTGCCCTGTGCTGAGTGCCCTGTCCCCTTTGCAGGACAGCTGTTCCCCGCTGCTTCGCTACATGTCCCACGCTGAATTCAAGGACTCTGTTTTGCCAACTCTGCAGAAATCCTTGCTGCGGAGTCCTGAGAATGTAACTGAAAGTGAGTGTGTCACCTCTGCATTGCTCTGTCAAAGAGCCTAAATCCTTACTGCCCTGGAGCTGTTGGGGCAGTGTCATTCTGGGCTGTGTTTTTGGTCCCTGAGTGCAGGGTTGGATTGTCTGGCATCCAAGGGTTAGATGTGGAGAAGCAACATCTGTAGTGTGATCCCAAGTGTCAGGGTATGTGATAGCAACTGTTTGCACTGAGGACAGGATTTCACAGCTGAGTGCTAAGAATAATCTTGAATTATTCTGTTCATTGGGCATCAATTTTAATAGTTTTTTTTTTATTCCTACTCCTTACTAACCTGTCTGCTCTTGATGTGAACTGTGGGGAAGAGTGTATTAAAATGCTAATGGCATATCACATTTTGTTAACTGTTTTTATCTCTTATGTTGTCAGCTATCTCTTGCTTGCTCGTATCTGTGAACCTGGATCTTAGCCAGTATGCTCTAGACATTGTGAAAGGACTGGCCAGTAAGTACTCTCACTTCTGGAGGGAATTATGAATTCAGGATAAAGCTTTCTGCAACTTTCTGGCTGTACCTACAACAGTTTGATTGCTGGTGAAAAGGTTGTTTTAGATGGGAGGGAGGATGATGCTGTAAATTGGAACTGGAATAGTCCATGTGATGGTTCCAGAAGCTGTATTAAGCCACATGTAAAGGTAATCCTTACTTGCTGATTTTATGCAGTTTGTTGTAAGGATCTCTTGGCTTGTGTGTTATTTTCTAGGTCATCTGAAATCCAACAGTGTGCAGCTGATGGATGAAGCAGTTGTGGCATTAAAGAACTTGGCTCGGCAGTGCAGCGATCCTTCGGCTGTGGAGTCGCTGGGCAGGCACCTTTTTGCCATTTTAGGGGGTGAGTAAATTGTAGGATAAGGCAGTGGGGATGAATCAAGGTTTGACAGCCTCAAGGAGTTTTGTGTATTGTATTTTCTGTTCCCTTTACTGCCTGTATGGAAGGGGTGGCCTGGATCAGGGAAATTGGGGCAGGCTTTTGTGTTTTGGAGGAGATTCTTGATGTACACAGAGCTGTTGCCTGTAATCACCTGTCACCTTTGTGTTTCTTGTTGGCAGGCTCAGAGGGAAAGCTGACAGTTGTTGCTCAGAAGATGAGTGTCCTTTCAGGTGAGGATCCTGGAAGAAAGCTGCTTCTCTGTTGGAAGAAATTGTGCAGAAGGCTAAATGGAAGGGATCTGTATCTCAGCCTTTAGGGTTTCCAGCCTGTCACTCTAAATGGGCTGTAGTTGAAGCCATAGAAGGTGCTGGATGCCACATACCAGTTCCTGACTTTCTATTCAAAGAAAATTTTGGCTGGTAGGCCAAAAATTTTATTCAAAGAAGATGACTTGCACCCAGATTGAAAGTGAAGACAGAGACCCGGCAATGCGGTACATGGGAGATGTGATATCCAGATGTAGTGACAAGAAAAAGGAGATGTCTGTGCAAGGATTGAAGTGTGAAGGGTCATTCTTGATTGCTTTTACATGTTGTGCTGGTAGTTTGGGAACTACTGAGAGAATTCTGTCCTTTCAGGGATTGGCAGCCTTAGTCACCATGTGGTTTCTGGACCCTCCAGCCAAGCTCTGAGTGCAACTGTGTCTGAGCTTTTCATCCCTTTCCTGCAACAAGAAGGTGAGACCTCCTGTTTTGCTAAGCTGGGTTCATCTTGAGCAGGGTTTTCATATGGTTATTCAAGATTAATCTGGATTCTTGCCTGCTGTGTAACAGAATCTGTTGCCCTGTTTTGAGGAGCAACCCCAGGGAGACTGTGCTGTGCCTGTTAGGAGCACGTTTTCTATTCCTGTATCCTGATGTTGTTACCCACTTTGTTTTCTGTTCTGTGCTTTCTGCAATTGCTGAACTGATGTGAGCTCTGTGTTTCTCCCCAGTCCATGAAGGCACATTGGTTCATGCAGTCTCTGTCCTGGCTCTTTGGTGTGTTCGCTTCACCACGGAAGTTCCTAAAAAGCTGGTAGAATGGCTAAAGAAAGCCTTCAGCCTTAAAACCTCAACTTCAGCGGTGAGACATGCCTACCTGCAGTGCATGCTAGCCTCCTTCAAAGGTAAAACTGGGCAGCTGTTAATAACTCTTGGCTATGGGGCTTAGGAGGAGAGTTTGCAGCCTTTGTGCTTCCTGATACAGAGAGCTGTGCAGATGAGGAAAGGTTTTGTAAGGCAATGTCTTTTGACTGACCTCCTTCATATTTCTCCTTAAATTCTCTTTTGCCTTCAAGTTTATAAAGATGGTTTGTTTCCTTGTATAACTAATATCACTGCCCATCATGCTGTCTTTCATATATCTCAAAGTAATTTTTGATTGGTTTATTTTTGTCTTACAACTAAATTCTAGCTCAAGGGCCATACTTCTGTTTTATATAGCACCCAGCGCAGTTGGATCTTGGTCTCTGGCTTTGACTCTTGGAAACTCTAAATAAAAATTACTGTGTTTGAAATGAAGAACTCAAGAAGTTATTCTCTTTTTGTGACCCTCCCGGGAGTTACATCTGTTGGTCCTGCCCCCTTTGACTGCAGCATTTCATCCACATTTGTAGACCTCTGGGATTTCTTCACTTCTGAATGTTCGAAGTGAAGCAGATGGTCATGGCTTGCCGGGAATTTGCTTTCCCTCTCTCAGGGAAACATTAATCTTTGAAGTGAGACTTCCTGTGATTTGAAGTGATTCCTTTAATGTAACTGAATTAGCATTTTCTTTTGCATCCTATGAACAGAAACTTAATCTATTGAGATAGGACTGTTCTGTCTGTGAGAAAAGGACTGAAGTGGCTGGCATTGAGCTTTTCACAGTTGCAATTTAGTGACAGTGATTGGCAAACACTCTGGGAGATTCAGGTTTCCCAGTGTGTGTCTGATTCCTTTCCTTGTCTCCTGGCAGCAGAAAAACCAATGATACCTGGGTTGTAAAGTGAGGACCTTGCTGTTCTGTGATGTGTCTCTTTTGTCCCCTCAGGTGATACATTATTGCAAGGAATGGACTTGCTGCCAATGCTGATCCAGACAGTAGAAAAAGCAGCATCTCAAAGTACTCAGGTTCCCATGGTAACTGAAGGAGTTGCTGCAGCTTTGTTAATCTGCAGGATGTCTGTAATTGAGGGACAAACTGGTAAGGTCACAAAACAGCTGGCAGAATCCAATATAAACAGGTTGTGAGGGTTAACACTTCTTGAGAATGTGCAGGAGGTACTATTTCTTAATCTGTCTGTAGTTCCTACATAGAGCATCATTGATCTTCTATAAACCAGGGAAAGATTAATTCCCATCTCTCT
Organism: Irena cyanogastra; assembly: GCA_013397155.1. Taxonomy (NCBI): domain Eukaryota; kingdom Metazoa; phylum Chordata; class Aves; order Passeriformes; family Irenidae; genus Irena; species Irena cyanogastra. The sequence continues at coordinate 8,529 of VWZV01019141.1, forward strand.
TGTTTATGTCAGTGAAGAGTTCTTACTCTTCCATGGCTTTGCGAATTCCAGCTTCCATTCACATAGGGCAATATTCCTCTCTATTCTGACAGGAGATGTTCACCCTGACCTTACATAGTCAGATTTGACTGATGCATTGAAAGTATTACTCAATTGTCATTTGGGTAGTGTTTTTACAAACTTTTGGAAAGCATAGGGACTGGAATTCTGTCTCCCATTAGAGGATATTACAAGAGCTCTCTGAGTTCATATGTTTGCCAGGATATAAAATCAGGTGTGTTCTACCAAAAGCAACACACCACTTCCTTCCTCTTCCTTATCTCTAGGAAGGTTTGCCCTATGAAAATTAAGGTGAATCACAGATATAAGTCAGAGAAAGGGTTTTTTTTTGTCAGCTGGTGTTTTTTGGGCATATTTATAGTTCTGAATGAGAGAAATGAGAGGCTTTAGAATTGAAGACAAGTAAGGCTAGAAGTAACTTGAGGGATTTCAGGAGAGAGAGAATTCGACTGTATTTTGTTTGCACTGATGAGTTCTGACTTATTTTGAAACATCCTTGATGGACATCTGTTCTTTTCCTGTCAGAGTCTAAGCTGAGTGGTTTCTGGCAGCTGATTTTGGATGAGAAAAAACAAATTTTTACATCTGAGAAGTTTTTACAGTCTGCGTCAGAGGAAGGTAAATTGGCAGTTACTGTATATCCAGTTGCTGTTTAACTCTGTTTCTTAGTACTTGACAAGAACTAATGTTGTTAGCCCTGTTCTGTGATCCTTGGAGGATACAGTTTCAAATTAAAATGAGCTATGTACTCTTCAGAGTGCATCTACACTATCTGTAGTCTAAGTTTGAAAATGAATTAATTTATTTCTTGATGAACCTGAATTATCACTCATTTATCATTCCAAATGATAAAGTAATGGAAGGGCCTTGTGACAGCTGACACTCAGTACCCATTTCATTGCCACTGAAGCCGTTTTGGCAGGGCTCAGGAATTAATAGAACTGAAGCACTGAGCATGATGTTTATAATTTGCTTTGCTCTGCCAACTTAGACCAAAATAGGTCACACACAATGGTCAGGAAAATTGTCCTGGGATCCAGCTAACAACATTTCAATGAAATCACGGTTCAGTTCCCAGTGTTGGCAGATCTGAGTTGGATTTGTCTCTAGCTTCAATGAGAAGATTATGTAGGGGCTCAGTTTGGGGAGCTATTTTAATGTGTCCTGCTTACTGTTCATTTGTTTTCAGGTAAAAAAATCTATTTCCTTACAAAGTCTAATTCTGTTTTAAATATTTGTCTTTTCCCCCAGCCATGTGCACAGTGCTGCAGCTGACAGAGCGCCTGCTCTTGGATCATGCACAGCGGCTGCCTGAAAGCAAAGTTCAGTACGTGCGGTGCACTTGCTGTCCCCAGTCCCTGTCTGACCCCAGAGTGCTGCTGTGGGCACTGGGGGGATGGGCTTGGGCCTTTGCACGGAGTGGTGAACTCTTGGTGCCTTTGTATGCCCTTGGCTGCAGAGCTGCCTCCCTGGCTAACCCCGCGTGTCTGTGTTTGCAGGCAGTACTACCGTGCCCTGGTGGCCGTGCTGCTGAGCCGCCTCTGGCACGTCCGCAGGCAGGCCCACCAAACAGTGAAAAAGCTCTTGTCCTCTCTGGGAGGCTACAAGCTGGCCTATGGGCTCTTAGAGGAACTCAAAGTGGTTCTCAGTTCTCATAAGGTGAGTAGCCAGCAAGCATCAGCTCAGACAGATGTCTTGAGTGGTGGCAGTCACCTCCCTCTCCTAGGTTTGCTGTTAGCATTGACATACAGCCTGATGTGAACAGGATTCAGCTCCAGATGATCTCCTGGAATGCCACTTGTTACTGGATAACTGCATATTACAGTATCAATGTCTGGGCTATGCCTAGTGTTCCCTACACACATAGAAAAGACATATTCCAAATATTTTGGGGAGGAAGCTGTAGTTTTCCATGTATTTTTATTATTTTAATGCAGATTTAATATCTGCTGAAAGACCAAGTGCTTAATTCCTTTTTTTGTATCTTGGTTCTTTGGCCCTGGCTTATAGACTGCAAAAGTTAGGTATATTCTTCCCAGCCAGCTGGCTCAACCTTTTCCAGAGTCTTTGCCAGAAGTGATAATTTTAGTTTTATTTTACCCCACCTTGCCAAATCCAGTATAGTCTCCCATTCTTAATCTTCTTGTCAGTGTCATCCCTGTGCTTTGGTTTTGCTGTTATCTTTATCCCCTTCTTTCCTTTGAAAACTTCAGGTTTTTGGTATTGACAGGGAGATGGCATTCAGCCTGGTGTTACTGTGGGGAAGTGTGTTCAGGTCTCAGGGAGGTTTGTTATTGTCCATTCAGATTCTGCCTCAGGAGGTGCTGGTGACAGAGGCGGGAGAGCTGTCGGAGCTGGGAAGGACATACATTCCTCCTCGTGTGCTGCATGAGGCCCTCTGTGTCATCTCCAGTGTGGCAGGGCTTGATGTGGACTCCTTTGAGCCAGAGAAGCTGGCCCTGGAGATGCTGCTGGTGAGCCATCATCCATCTGTAGGTAAGTGCAGGGATAAGACTCATGGCCAATGTATGAGTTTTTATTGTACCTTTTTGTTCTGTTGTGCCAGCAACCTGCTTCATGTTTGTTATGCTCATTTATTATTCTTCTTGCTAGTGGCAGTGCAGCCAGGACTTTGGCCAGCCCTTCTCATCAAGATGAAGATAGATCCTAAAGACTTTATTACCAAACATCTGAATGACATCTTACCCAGGATCACCACCTACACTCCGGAGAACCAGGTGATAAGCTGCTTTCCTTGTGTTAGTTTTGAGAGGTATCTTGGAGAAGTTCGGTACTAACTGATCTATTAGGAAGGAGAGCTGTCTAAAAGGTGTGGAAGAGGGAGATTAGAAGAGAATGTCTCTGGGGAAAAGGAGCTGGGATTTAACAGGGAAAGAATGTATCAGCAACTGAGTGGAATTTTAGATAACATTTAAGTACCCACTGAACAATGATTTGGGGTTGGAATATAATGGGACTGTCTCAGCAGGGCATACTTCTTGGAGACAATTTTAAGCAAGACTGATTATGTTTTTTTCCTCCATTTTCCTGACAGTCATCTGTGAATGCAGTGGGGTCTCTCTCCCTGCTTTCACCTGGCAGAGTGCTCCCACAGCTCATCAGCACTATCTCAGCATCAATGGAGAATCCAGCTCTGTGCCAGGTTACTCGAGAGGAATTTGCCATCATGAAGACACCCGAGGGAGAACTGTATGACAAATCTATAATACAGAGGTAAGTCTTCATAATTTCTGTGTGCATTTGGGATTGATCACTGCTGATATTCTTGCTGGTGGGTGACTGGGTGTGTCAGATGCTCTTTCTGCTCAGAAATTCCTGGATTTTTGTGCCCGGTCCTCAGTCCAGAGCAGTGCTGATTCTTTCTTTACTTTTCCTTCTCAGTGCTCAACAGGATAGTATGAAAAAGGCTAACATGAAGAGGGAGAACAAAGCTTATTCCTTCAAGGAACAAATCATTGAGCTGGAGCTGAAGGAGGTGAGTTGATGGAAAAAGGAATGTCACGCTGGTCAGAATCTTCACTGCAAATCATGTATTATTCCAAGGCTTCTGGCATATGTGTGCGTGCTGGTGGGAAAGATTCTCTGAACTACTTGGAATGCTTCTATCTGTATGTATCCCATTTTTTAAATAAAGATTGACTTCTTTTAGCTCTGAGGAGGTGACATACCATCCCCTGTAAATGAATGGGACAGCACTTTTTAATGATACTAAGTAATCTCAGACCAATGTAGAGAAACTTCTGCTGAGGGACAATAAAGTGTTGTTAACCTGCTGATTTCCATTTTGTGTCTTTACTGAAGAGGGATATACTTGGAAGGATATTTTGATACTGTTTTAAAAATAAATTCCAAAAAACCCCATTTCCAACTTGTTTCTTTGACTAATTGAAGAGATGGTGTTTGTAGCTCCCAGATAATAATGACCATGGCTCTCTGTTGCAGGAGATAAAGAAGAAGAAGGGAATAAAAGATGAGGTGCAGCTGACGAGTAAGCAGAAGGAGCTGATGCATGCACAGCTGGAAAGGGAGGCTCAGATAAGGAAACGGCTGAAGGAGGTGAGTTTTGGTTGTATTCTTTGCCAGCTCGGAAGCCACTATGACCCCAATCACTTTGATAGAGAGAAAACGGTGTAACAATCAACTATTTGTTTCTGTTACTAGAAGTGAGATTTAACAACCCAATTTTTTTTCCCAGTGGAGCTTTTTTGATGGTAATCTCTTGAATTATTTCTCTTACAGCTTGATAATGAACTGGAAACAGCTCTAGGACTTTTGGACACTGTTATAAAGAAAAAGCCTCCCGGTCTCACTCAGTACATCCCTGGTCTCATTAGTTCCTTCTTGCCACTTTTTCGATCTCCTTTGGCTGCTCCAAGGATTAAGAAGCCTTTTCTTTCCTTAGCTTCCTGTGTCATGCCTGCTCGACTGAAAACCTTTGGTGAGTATTTGCAGTTGCTGTTTAAGGGCAGGGTGTGTCATTTTGAAGGTGGTGAAAATTCTTGCTCTTACAGAATGTGGATCATGACCATGTACCGCAGAAAGCCAAGAGGAAAAACCACCGGGAACAGTGCTTAGGGAGATGACTGTGATTTCCCAGAGATCCTACTGCTGGCTAGGACTGGGACCAAAGACAAGGACTTGTCTGGTCAGTGACCAGCTCTGAGAAGCAGCTGGTCACTGTGGGACCATCTTCCCTGTGCAGAGTTTGGAGGGTGTGAGTGCAACTCACACACGTTGTGAAGAAATCTGTCCCCTGACAGCCCTGGGCTGGGCTTCCTGCTCTGAGCCTCTTTGCAGCCTGGGCTCTTGCCCAGAACTTCGTTACAATTCTTGGGTCTGTGTTCCTGGGGCTTTTTCTCTCGAGAAATCTCTTGCCCTCTCATGGATTCTTTATTCTTCCATTCCAGGTACTCTGGTAAGCCATGTGACCTTGCGCCTGATGAAACCAGAGTGTGAATTAGATGAATCCTGGTGTCAGGAAGAGCTGCCTGTTGCTCTGAACAGAGTGGTCAGTTTGCTGCATGCCCACACCATTCCCAGCCGAACCAGCAAGGGAGAGCCAGGTATGAAGTATGGTAGCTATGATACATCCTGCTGACACTGCCCCCACCTCCAATAAATATGGACTGTTCTAGTTTTCAGAGTTTGTGTTGTATTTTGCAAGCAAAACTTCATTTTTTCTTTTTTAATTGGATAGCTGTTTATAGATATGAAAAACCTTAAGGGATTTTTTTTCTGCTGGTAGTAGTAGAAGTGACGTTGCAACTCTAGTTAGGTGTAGAAATGAAATGACAGTATTTTTTCTTAAAATGGTTCATACAGAAATAATAGCAGTGAAATTAAGGTTCGTCTTTGCCAAGGACAGCTCCTGCCTTTCAACACCACTTAGCATAAGGGATTCAGTGAGACTAAGTGGAGAGACAAAATAATTGCTTGTTATCTGTGATCACAGCAGTGAAGTGCCCATGGCCTCTGCTTGTTTGCTGTGTGGTGCTGCAGTTCATGAATATTTTATGTTGGCATGATTGTAGAAAGAGCAGTTCTCTCCACTCTGTAACATTAAGGCAAGGACCAATATTTTTACAGTGCAAGGTAATGATCTGAGTGAAAGTAAACCTTTTTTCTTGCTTTAAAAAAAAACAAAAAACAACTATTTCCCATAGTTAGTTTTAATTTAGGTTGCTTCTAGAATCTTCTTCACAGTGGAGTGCACAAGTACTTGTGCCACTCCACTGAAGATAACGGTACAGAAGAGAAGGGTTGGTGTGTGTCCTTTGGGGGCTGGGATGGCTTTGGCTTTCTCAGGGTTTACTCCAGGGAGAGAGATGGTTCACTTCACCCAGGCTTTGGAGCTGTTCACCATATAACCCATACAAAAGCTGCTGTGGTACATGGTGTATATTTTTAAGGGAAATGTGGGATTCTATTTGGTCCCTTAGCCCTATAGTTCAATTCTCTTGCTGTTCAGTGGTGTGACTGTGGCACATATCACTGTCACAGCTGACCAGTGGCCACTGGCCATGTTGATACCATGTCAATGCTGAGCATCTCAGTGATAATTTGGTGTCACCACTGTGCAGTTTATTGCCATAGTAAGTGCATGTTCATTAACATTTGGATCCTTTTTCAGGCTTATTTCCAGAAAATAGTGGAAGTATTTTCAGTCCTTCAAGATTTCCTATATTGCTTAATAATATTAATATCTAATTTTTTTTCCACTTTTGGAAGAGAAGGGCAGTAGTTTCCACAGCACTTTGTTGGACAAGTCATACTACATTCCCAAAGGATTTTTCTTCATTTTCAAAGTTCTTTGGAATGTACTTGTGTGATACGATTTAGAAGAGATTAATTTCTTAGGTTACTATGAGACCTAAGAGACATCATACCTCCTTGTAATGTGGATGACAGAATTTATCATTCATCGCTGAAATGCCAAGATACATCCTATAATCTTTCTTGTGTTGGTCAATACCAGCTACTGTGTAAGTGGAACATTTTTCTCCTCCAGTAAAGCTTATTCCTCCTGCTGTGTATAGAGGGACAGTGGTTTCAAGCTAAAAATATCCAGCCAATAATTAAAAAAGAAAAGAAAAGTGTAAAAGCAAACAGAGAGAAATATCCCACATGAGAAATAGAGAGGGTTTTACTGAAGCTGTTCATGTTAAAATGAGCTCAGAATGTGTTTGGGATTTAATATTTCTCCCTTGAACTACTTTTGCAGTATTTTTGCCCTACATAAGCTGACTAATACTGCAGTATTGTATCTGCAATGCTCTTCATCTGCATTTAGAAATTTAAACTTGGGCATTCTCTGTCAACACAGAGAGGATATAGAAAGGAAATGTTTTCTGTAGAGACCTGATACTTGAATAGTAACAGGACTAATGAAGGACTGGAAGGAGCATTTGTTACAGCCAAGGCTGTGTAGAAAGGAAGGAGCAAAATCTTTTAACAATGGGAATCCAAAAGCTTGAATTTTTTCAAAGGGAGGGGGGAGTTGAAGCTTGCACCAGAACTAGAAGGACTTAAGGATCCAGCTGAAGGCTGGAATGACAGGTTAGCTAGGTTGGTAGGAAATGCTTACAGGAAATGCAGCTGACAAACAGGGCCTTGCTTTGGGACAAATGAACTTTGTTAGTGATTGTTTAATTCATTGAATTTTTTCAATTCCATTTACAGTATGGATTTCTATACTCTTGAGGCATTGGTAGTAATTTGGAATCCTAACATGACTTTAACTGAAGCCGGGTAGAATCATAGAATCATTTAGGTTGGAAAAGGTCATTAAGATCATCAAGTCCTACCCTTAACTTAACACTGAAATGCCAGAAGTCACCGTTGGAGCTACATGGTTGCTGCTGTTAAGTGGCAAATACTTAGGTTTACTCAGCATCTTTGTGCGTGAGGCTGAAGCTTGGCCATATCTATTATGAGCTACTCAAGTATATATTTTATACCAGTCAGTATTACCAACCAAGTCATGGGAGGATCAGCTGTGTTCACAGGATGGTTTTTTCCTTTGCACAGGTGCTGCACCATTATCAGCTCCAGCATTTTCCTTAGTCTTTCCTCTCCTGAAGACGGTTATGACTGAAACACCCCATAACAGTGAAGACAAGGAGGAGTTCCTGGTCAAGATTCTGCAGATTCTTACAGTCCATGCTCAGCTGAGATCATCAGGAAATGGCCAGTCTTTGTTGGTGGATGAGGTGAGAGCTGTGGGGTCAGATTACCTCCTTCAGATGAGCCACGGGATAAAATAGCTGATGTGTAAACTGGACAAAGCAGATTAATTCTCCGGGTTAGAATTAACTGTATAGGATTGTTGACTGCTGTGGGTTTTGGTACCTGTCCAGCCCTAGGGTTTTGACTAGGATGTTTTAAGGAGCCTTGCCTTTAGGCAAGGCACTTTGAAATCACAAGATGAAAGTCTTTTTCCTTCCTCCCCATGCCCTTTTCTCCCCTCAACCTATCAGAATGGCCCAGAGTTGCTGCCTCGCAGGGACATGCTGGTTCTGCTGACCCGGGTGATAGGCACGGGTTCTCCACGGTTACAGGTGAGTGCTTAGCTTTGACATTTTTTCTTTCTCTAAGGCCTTGCTCCGTCAGATAAACTCAGTAGTCTCTCCTCTGAGTGTTAGTTGTAAGGGATGAGGTGGCAGAAAGGTCAATAATAAAAAGCAAAGAGTTGGGCTGAACTTGTCAAGTCTCAGTTTTGTCACTGCTCTTTGGGAATTTCTTCTGCTGTGGCAGCACTCAGCGCTTGCTTTGACAGCAGCTCAAGGTGTAGTGGGATCTGTGCCACGTGCTGGTGCTGTTGTAGGTGCTGGCCTCGGAGGCGCTGACGGCGCTGTGCGCGAGCAGCAGCGGTGAGGACGGCTGTGCCTACGCCGAGCAGGAGGAGATAGATGTGCTCCTGCAGGCCCTGCAGTCTCCTTGCATGAACGTTCGAGATGCAGCTCTCAGGGTAGGTGGGAATCACTCAGGGTCACACCAAGTTCCTTAAGTTTTTGGGAGGTGAATCTTCTCTAACACTGATGCAGAGAGGCTTCAGCTGTGATGCCAGGCTTTGGGCAGTGTGTCAGAGGCAGTCTGAACAATAATGCTCCAAGTCATGCTCTTTGTGCCAGATTTATCTGCAAAAAGGAGTACTCTGGGTTTATCCACACATTTGTCTCCTTAAAAGAGGTATAATTAGGACTACTTAACACCTTCTGTTTACAATTGGATAGAGCTTAGTCTTAAAGAGAGGAGCTGTCAAAAATTACGGTCTGTACTAGGCCTTGTTATTGGAAAGCTTCAGGCTTAGTCACTTCTGAGAACACAGAAAAACCTCAAGAGTGCTTAGTGTTCTTTGCCATGAAACAAATTCCAATTTAGTCCACCTGAGCTGTCTTGTCTGTACTTAGAAGCAGAACAGACTGTAGTCACCACAGCCTCTCTGCAACCTGCCTGTGGAGCACTGTTCTTGAGTCCCACCATTTCACCTACTAGCAATAGGAAGTCCTTGATCACCATGGGCATTGTAAGGCACAAGCAAACATGAATTTTGACACTTCCAACCACTGAGAGCTTGACTTGCCAAAAGTTTTAAGTATTTTAAAGCATCTGTTTCTAAAAATCAGATCCTTGCACTGATTTTCCTGTTAACCAATTCAGGGACTGATGGAGCTACAAATGGTTCTACCAACCCCAGACAGTGATGAGAAGAATGGACTGAACCTGTTGCGTCGCCTCTGGGTAGTAAAGTTTGATGTTGAAGATGAGATTCAGAAGCTGGCAGAGAGGTAAGGGTTCTTCTTTGTTGATTGGATATTAGGGGGATCTCTGCCCACAGCATGGAGCTACACTCAGGGGCTTTGCCCCACAGCTGGAGGGCAGCTGTAGGTCTCTCCACTTGTACATGTGGCAGTGGCTTCTTTGCTGAAGGGTGACCCATCGCCTCTGTGTGTATGCTGCAGGCTATGGGAGTCCATGGGTCTGGAGGTGCAGCCTGACCTGTGTTCCCTGCTGATCAAAGATGTCATCTACCACGAAGAGGCAGTGCGGCAGGCAGGGGCTGAGGCTCTTTCCAGAGCTGTAGCTCAGTACCGAAAGCAAGCAGCAGAGGTCATGAGCAAGCTCACAGAGATCTACCAGGAGAAGCTCTATGTAAGTACTTTTGCCCTAAGGGGTTGACAGGCATGAGCTGCTGCTTTATTTTCTGTTAGTCATTTTTCCTTTTGTCTGTCCTGAAGATGTGCATTGAATCTACTGTTGTCCTGGTCGAGCTTAGCACAGACTTCAGTGTCTTGAACTTCATGTTATCAGCCACTAATGGTACCACTGGACAGGTGGGAGGGGTGCCTTAGATGATACAGAAAGGTAGGGCAGTGTCAGCTGAAGAAATGTTGACCCCAAACTTTCTTTCTGCTTTTTTTACCTTGCTCTTCTGATAGTGGTATCATAAATCCATGCAGTATTATCAAATGACATTGCAGGCATGGTTGACAAATTCTCTTGTGTGCCTATCCTTGGAAAAGGCATTTTAATGAAATCTTTTCTCCTTCCAGAGGCCACCTCCAGTTTTGGATGCTTTGGGACGAGTGATATCTGAATCACCGCCTGACCAGTGGGAAGCAAGGTACGGTCGTATTCAGATTGATCTCATCACTTCCTGTGCATCCAAATGAAATGTTTTTCATTTTTATTTAGAAGAACAAATTACATGCAATTGTATTGACTTGCTGTTTTCATGTGTCCTTCTGGTAGAGAATATTTGTGCCCTTTAAGCAAACTGGGGGCAGGCAGAGCTCCATCACAATACTGAATGCTGTCATCTCTATGTTCTGATAAAAACAGAGTCTTTCCTTCTCAGACTGATTTTTGTCTTAGCTTACCATGTTCCCACCTCTGTATGGGCCATAAGAGCAGGAGCGGAAGCCTTAATGAACTGGCCAAATTCCAGTTTGGATAATTGCTTTCTGCTTACTTGTATGTTCTGTATAGGTTTAATTGGAGATCATCTTGTTTGCTACTTGTCTTGAGCTAATCCATCCTTTAATGCTGATGTACCTTGTTGTAAAGCTGCTGCATTTCGGCAGTAGTTCAAGTGATCCTGATGTCTAAGTTGGCTGAAGTATCCCTAAAGCTTAATTGAGATAAAAGCTATTATATGGCTGAGGGATTGTTGTCCTTGTGGGAGACTGCAGCATGGAGTTATATAATGAAATGCACAGAGGTTGGACACTTGGAGGCATTTTGTTTCCGTAATGGTTCTCACTCTCAGTTTCTGTAATTGCTGCTGATAGCAAATGTGATTGTGAGCTCTCAGTTCTGTGAGAAGTCAGTAAGTTCACAGGTTCATCACCTTTTTCACAGGTGTGGCATAGCACTGGCCCTTAACAAGCTCTCAGAGCATTTGGACAGTTCTCAGGTGAAGCCCCTCTTTCAGTTTTTTGTGCCGGATGCTCTGAATGATCGTAGTCCTGAGGTCAGGAAGTGCATGTTGGATGCAGCTCTTTCAACACTCAACACTCATGGCAAAGTAAGTTTGAATGTTTCTGTCTCTATCAGTGGAAAAAAGATGTAATGGATAGTAGATCCTGTGTTGGAGCCCATAGATTTCTTTTTTTTTTAATTTGTATAAATTTCTTAGAGGTTGCTGTTAGTTGTAACAGCTGAAAACTTTCATTTAGGAATTTTTGTGTTCAGAGTTGTTCTGTTAGTGTCTAGTGTTGACTAAGTGTGGTTCATCCCTGTCATTGCTATAAAATATAATATCCCTGGATCAACTAGAGTTGAAATAGTATAGAACTAGAGTAATAAAAGTAAAATCAGATCATAGATCTTTTAATCCTGCGAAGATGATAATTCCTTTTCAGGCTTCATGCAAAGAAAAACATGAAACCTTGCTGATTGTTGGCTTAATTAAACTTAAAACATAGAGAAGCTGAGGATCATCCTTCTCCCTGCCAGCTCTTCCCCAGCAGTGTCAGATGGGGAAGGTGTGCAGTGTGTGAATTGCTCAGGTTCTGATTTCCTCATATGTGCCACTCACCTCTGGACAGATGCCTGTATTCTTTAGTTTAGCCCAAGACAATTGGGGTATTTTCATATTATTCATTCTTTCATTGTGTTTCTTAGAAAAACAGTGTGAAGTTCGTGTGATGTTTCTGCTCTCCCTTGGCAAAAGGGGCAAGTAGAGGAAGGGGCACTGATGTTCAGGCCTGAGAGCTTGTGTTGCTTCTGGCAGAACATCATGCTGGCAGGCTTGGGGATTCTAATTTTGAAGAACTAATTTCTCTCTAGCAGGAAATATTTGTTGCCTGTCGGGATGATACAAGGTTTTATGTGATGTGACACATGAAATGAACTGTAAATACAGTGTGATTGTTCAGTTGTTGGCTCAGAGAAGAACAAACAAGTCCACTGAGCATAGCAAATCTCATTCTGAGTGGACTCTAGTGGCAAGTTCTGTGGTTTTGTTTTTCAGGACAATGTTAACTCTCTCTTGCCAGTGTTTGAAGAATTCCTGAAAAATGCTCCTAATGATGCCAGTTATGATGCTGTCAGGCAAAGCGTGGTCATTCTGATGGGGTCACTGGCAAAACATCTGGACAAGAGTGACCCTAAAGTGAAACCAATTGTTGGCAAACTGATAGCAGCCTTGTCCACCCCATCTCAGCAGGTAGGTGCCTTTGGGAGGAGTTGTCAGGTTCCACACAGAGGCAGGTTAACACCAGGATACTGTTAGAGATGGCAGAGAGATGAAAAATGGTGACTGAAAGATTTCCCTTGGGTGCATTCTAGGGGAAATTTATGTTAATAATGACTGTTTTGTGACCTGGTGGCTGGTGGATTGTTTTATAGGTTCAAGAGTCAGTGGCAAGCTGTTTACCACCTCTAGTGCCTGCAATTAAGGAAGATGCAGGAGGAATGATCCAGAAGCTGATGCAGCTGCTGCTGGAGTCCGATAAGTACGCTGAGCGCAAAGGTGCAGCCTATGGTCTGGCAGGCCTGGTGAAAGGCCTGGGCATCCTCTCTCTCAAGCAGCAGGAGATGATGACCACGCTGACCGATGCAATCCAGGACAAGAAGAACTTCCGCCGGCGGGAGGGTAAGGGACAGGAGCTTTTCCCTCCAGATATTCATCATTTCTCTTGTACCTCCTACCACTGTGATCAGGTGAAGTTCCTGCACCCCTGTGTTTGATTTAGCTACATTTATTTTACTAAAGTTTGGTAAGAAAGAAATGGGAAGTATCTCTTGTGAGGCTGTTCGTTGTGTATAGTGTCCCAAAATCACTTGATTCACACTGTGGTGGAAGAAGGATTTCTAGTCCCACACCATATTGGATGTGCTCCCCTCTCCTATTTCCAAAGGCAGGTGTTGCTGGGGGAGAGCTCCTTTTCTGAGGCCACAAATCCCTCCTACAGCACAAGCCACAAGAGCAAGAAAGCAAGAGATTTTCAGCTGTGAGATTTGAGTGCTTTTGGAACAGTATTTGGCAAATCATACCTTCTTTTCCCATCCTCCTTAAATAAAGTTGTATTTTCCTCTGACTGTTCTTTTTGGGTTTTTAGGGGCTCTGTTTGCCTTCGAGATGCTCTGCAGCATGCTTGGGAAGCTGTTTGAGCCCTATGTGGTTCATGTGCTGCCTCACCTGCTGCTTTGTTTTGGAGATGGGAACCAGTACGTGCGAGAGGTAAGGTGCCTTAAATTTCTGCTATCACAGAGTGTTAAAAAACCCAGATAGAATGGATATGGATGCGAATCCTGTTTGTAACAAGGCAAATAGAGAAGGTGACCTATCCCTTGAGATACCACTAATAACAATTTGATCTTCTTAGTAACTGAAAGCATCTGATTTCATTGGCCATTAATTGGGAGCTACTTAGCCAGCTGCATCATTGTACTGAGACACTATTTACATGAATGCTTTGTTCCCAGAGAGTCTCAGAGGAAGGAAAACTGTGTTGTGTCATAGTTTGTGAGTGTTCTTTTTTCCTTGGAGGCTGCAGATGACTGTGCCAAAGCTGTAATGAGCAATCTGAGTACTCATGGAGTGAAGCTGGTTTTGCCATCGCTTCTTGCGGCACTAGAAGAGGAATCTTGGAGAACTAAAGCTGGTATGAACCAATATGTGGCTGACGTGATTGAGAGTGACCCACAGTTCCCTTTGCTGTCATCCCCCTTGTGTATTCCTTCATCCCTACCGATGGCCATGATGGTTTATTGTCGTATAAGGGACTGTGGAACTTCTCCAGCTTTTTACAGCTGAGTTCCCTGACACATTTGAGTAACCTTTCTCCCTCTGGCATATTCAAGGGACAGTTTGTATCCCGTCTCTATAGTAGTACTTCAGAACCTGGAATTTTCTTCACATATTCCTTCTCCCTCATATAAAAGAAAAGTATCTTTTGGTGTCTTTAGGTGGCATAGAGTGACTTAATGCATTTCAGCCTTTCTTTGTGTTCTCTGACTGGTAGATTTGAGTTTGAAGTAAATGTGATCATCATCTCATGTCAGTTCTTAATACTGTGTTTTGTCTTTTGTCGTTTTTTTCTTGGTGTACCTTCTTCCCAGGCTCAGTGGAATTGCTGGGGGCTATGGCCTACTGTGCTCCCAAACAGCTCTCTTCCTGTTTACCCAACATCGTGCCCAAACTCACTGAAGTGCTGACAGATTCCCATGTGAAGGTGCAGAATGCAGGGCAGCAGGCTCTCAGGCAGATTGGGTCTGTCATCAGGAATCCAGAGATCCTGGGTAAGACCTGTCTGTGCATCTCTAATATCCCATTGTGACTGTGGTTTATAATAGCAAGGTTTAGATTCACGGTATTTAGGATTAAATGCAAATTTGTACAGAAATGAAACTAATCTTGCAGAAGTAAAACATGAAAGCTTAACAGCAGCTGTCTGCTTCCAGGCTTTTTAAATATTCCTGTCCATTTTTTCATCGGATGTTAATAGAGTTTCCCCTGTCTTTGTGCTGCTTGTTGCCTAAAACATCCCATGAGAGCACACCAGCTCATCCTGACACGTTTTTGGTTTATGTACAAATAAAGTCTTTTCTCTCCTTTTTAAAAATATTCAGCAATTGCTCCAGTTCTGTTGGATGCTCTTACTGACCCATCCAGGAAGACTCAGAAGTGTTTGCAGACTCTGCTGGATACCAAATTTGTCCATTTCATTGATGCTCCATCCTTAGCACTGATCATGCCAATTGTTCAGAGAGCTTTCCAGGATCGTTCCACAGACACTAGGAAAATGGCTGCCCAGATCATTGGGAACATGTACTCCCTGACTGACCAGAAGGTACAGTGCTAAAAATGCCCTCTAACTGTATTCTAATTGATCACTGTGACAAGCACTAGAGAGATTTTATTTGGCTTGGAGATTTTGCTGTTGAGGTAGAAAATACGAGCATCCCTGCAGCTTCTTAATTAAATGTATGTAAATGAACAGATGACTATAAGGATAGTGACAGTTCTGAGGTCTTTATGACTGTCAGCTTTGGTCGTTTAATTATTACCAGTTTATCCCTGCAAAAAGGTCTTGTGATTTTTACCATACAAGAAATGCCTTAACAAACAAACAAGTGAAACACAGACCAGCTGCTAACAAATGGATCCAGGGTTTGTTTGAAAAGTATTTGTAGGACCTGACTGTAGGCTAAAGATCTGTGTTTAATTTTTGTGCTGATAATCTCTACATTTAAACCTTGTGTAAATGTTAAGAGTGTTGGATTTTCCTAAGACACAAGCTGCTGGGTTGTGAGTGAACATTAAAAAGGTTTTGAGTGATCTGCACAGAACTGGTGTTTCTTGGACTTGCAGAATAATTCACTATGCTTGTCTGCAGTATTGTGAGAGCAGCTAATTAAATTCTCAGGATGTTAAGGATGTTTGCTGATTATAAGGAGTGAATGTCCTTTACATGAAGGTGACTATGTTTTCTCTCATTTTGAATCTGGTTCTGACTTTTCGGGCTCTCTGTTTTAGGATCTGGCTCCGTACCTACCCAGTGTGACCCCTGGACTGAAGGCCTCTCTGTTGGATCCTGTACCTGAAGTAAGTCTTTTGTACAAACACAGTCTGTCTTTCAGTGCAATAGGTTAAACATTGTCCTAATCAGTGTGGCACATCTGTAGCACCTTTGACTGGACATTTTGCAGATCTCTGTTTCTCTTGTCTGTTAGGTGCGCACGGTGTCTGCAAAGGCCCTGGGGGCCATGGTGAAGGGTATGGGAGAGTCGTGCTTTGAGGATTTGTTGCCGTGGCTGATGGAGACACTGACATATGAGCAGAGCTCAGTGGATCGCTCTGGTGCTGCCCAAGGTGAGGACAGCTGTGTGTGAAGCACTGAGCACAGGTCTTCTCATATTAAATCAGATTAGCTGCCTTTTTCTTGTGTGTATCAACTCCATTCCCTGCTTTTTTCCCCCAGGTCTGGCTGAGGTTATGGCTGGTTTGGGGGTAGAAAAGCTGGAGAAACTTATGCCAGAGATTGTAGCAACTGCCAGTAAAGTGGATATTGCTCCACATGTACGAGATGGTTATATCATGATGTTCAACTACCTGCCAATTACCTTTGGAGACAAGTTCACTCCCTATGTTGGTCCCATCATTCCTTGTATCCTTAAGGTATGTAGCAAAACTGAAGAATTTTATTTATCAGAGAATAAAAATAAACCTCCAGAATATTTTAAGTATAATTTTCTATAATTGTGGGATGTGCAGAGACTTGTCCGGCTTGGGTGGACTACTAGAAGAAAAGAAAGGGAATTTAAATTACAAATGATTTCTCCTAAGTTATTGGCTTGTTGTCTTTTGCTTGTGGTCCCTAGACTTTTTTTGAAGTCATCTTTGTGCATTCACAACTCCGTAGTTCATTCGATTTTCATGGTGGAGAGAGAAAACATTGGTTTGTTTTCCTCGTGTTGCTTTTGTGCATTGTGCTGAAAGGCTGAGTTTTCAGAGCCCTTTTTGTGCCTGTGTGTAGGCCCTGGCAGACGAGAACGAGTTTGTGCGGGACACGGCGCTGCGCGCGGGGCAGCGAATCATCAGCATGTACGCCGAGACTGCCATTGCTCTGCTCCTGCCACAGCTCGAGGACGGGCTCTTTGATGACTTGTGGAGGATAAGGTAAGGCAGAACCAACTTAGCCACAAATGTCTCCCTTCCATGCCTGAAAAACTGGTGTGATTTAGGCTCTATGTTGCTCCCCAAAAAAACCACAGAGACCTCCTGTGAAGCAAAAACAAGTGTCTCTTTTTGCTTGTTGATTTGAGTAGGATGCCTTACAGTACTTGAGTTTGCAAAGCCCTGCCAGGCTGAATCAGGTTTCCTACTACCTGCAGAGCATTCATGCTGGATTATTAATACTGGCGGTAACTCTGAAATGCACTTCCAAGGCTGTTGATGTGGCAATATTTAGCCCTTGTGTACTGTTTTTCATTTCTCCAAATGCTGAGGAAGTTATTGTTCTCGTGTGTATGAAAATGTGCAGTGGAGCACTCACAGCCAATAGCAGTTGCTCAAAGATTAGCTGCACTAAATGATTCGTGCCAGCTGAGTGCTGCTAAGTACTCTTGCCCCAGGTGAATGTCATTTGGGTTAGACAGATGCAGGCAACGTCTTGTTCCTTTTTAGAGTCCTGACTGTTCTTGGATTCATTGCTTTGATTTGAAAATTCTCTCAGCCCTTCCAGTTTGGAATTCACTCCTTCCGTTTCTCTTTATCATGCTGCTTTCAGCCATGTCGGCAGACTGATGTTACACATCAGCCCATGCAGCATTTCAATGCAGACCCAGCTGTGCTTCACATTTGGCTCCAGTCTGTAGCTGACATCCTGTCAGAATTGGACAGGTACCGCCTGAGCGCCCTGTTTGTAACACTTGACTTGCTCCTATTGCCAGGTTTAGCTCAGTTCAGCTCCTTGGAGATCTTCTATTCCATATCTCAGGAGTCACTGGAAAAATGACCACAGAAACTGCCTCAGAGGATGATAACTTTGGAACAGCCCAGTCGAACAAGGTAAAGCTGTTCTTGCCTGTTATGCCTTTATTTTTTTCAAATTCTCCTATTTTAAATCAGCATAGACAGTCTTCTGGAAAGACGTGTTGAATAATTATGTATTCTGTTCTTTCTATAGTTTTCAGGGGCAGATAATACAATTCTGTGCTATTTCTTTCCAGGCTATCATTAATGCTCTGGGAGTGGAGAGGAGGAACAGGGTGCTGGCAGGGCTGTACATGGGCCGCTCGGACACGCAGCTGGTGGTGCGCCAGGCCTCCCTACATGTCTGGAAAATCGTTGTCTCAAACACTCCTCGTACGCTGCGGGAAATCCTGCCAACACTCTTTGGGCTTCTGCTGAAATTCCTGGCCAGTACTTGTGCAGATAAGCGAACGGTGAGGAATTAAGTTGTGCTTTCCTGATCCTGCAGGTGACTGTAGAAAATAACTCCTGAGGAACACAGGATAATTCTTCTCTATAAGTAACTCCAAAGCTGTCATCAGTTTAACTGTTCTGAGCATGAGGAGGTCTGAGTTCTTTGCTGAAGGCAACTGTGATTATGATGACAGTAAAACTATTTTTGATGGTTATTTGTAATACTGTTTCCATTCCTATGCTCTGTCTGCACTATGAACAGTAGCACATGGTCAAAAGTGAATATTTGCTCACAGTTCACCTTCTAAAGTTTTATAAAAAAGGAAAATAATGAATATGTTTTTGGGGACAGGTTGCAGCACGGACATTAGGAGACCTTGTCCGAAAGTTAGGGGAGAAGATCCTTCCTGAAATCATTCCTATCCTGGAAGATGGACTGAGATCAGACAAGAGTGATGAGAGGCAAGGAGTCTGCATTGGTTTGAGCGAGATCATGAAATCAACCAGCAGGGATGCGGTGAGTAACATGTGCCAGGTGAAATTGCCGTTTTCCCAGGTATTGATGTTATGGTGCAGGTATTGCACTTGAGACAGAAAAATATGGCTAGTGTTGGACTTGTTCTGTGATCTGAAGTCAGGCCTTGTAACTAACACTGCGTTGCTGCTCAGGCAAATTGTATGAATTTGTATCAGTCAGTAAATTTAAACATTGCCTTTTATGTATACTAGAAATCTTCCACTAGGTAGCCTTAGAGCCCTGCAACTATTTGTACTGATGGTTCCTGCTTTTCTTCCAATATTATTCCAAGCAAACTGCAGTTTAGTTTCAGTTTTGCAAATTCTGCATTCTTCACTACTTTACTGAGATATACGTGTCTGTTGTGCTTTAGATGTTCTTTAATTTTATCTCTTCATCTACAGGTACTGCTTTTCTCCGAGTCCCTGGTTCCTACAGTGAGAAAAGCACTGTGTGACCCTCTGGAAGAAGTTCGAGAGGCTGCAGCCAAAACATTTGAACAGCTGCACTCAACAATTGGTCATCAGGCTCTTGAAGACATCCTGCCCTTCTTGCTGAAGCAGCTGGTGAGCATTGCTCAGTCTTAGTCAACAACTTGATTAATGATGTTGTGGGACAAGTTTTGAATAATTAACTTAAAGGAGCAGGACAATTGTAGTGGCAGACCTACCAGGGAATGGCAGCAGTATTTTGTCTCCTCCTGGAGTCATCCTAGCCACTGGTAGGGAAGATGTTGTGGCTTAAGCCTCGGCCTAAGAATTGCTACACCTGGCTCTGCGATGGAATTATCACCCGATGAAGCCGCTTGGCCACCATGCCTGAAATGGAAAATCTTTGTGATGTGACAGAAGAGCTGGATTTGGGTTTTGCTAGGTACTATGAGAATATGAGAACATTTTTTAATAGAAGGACTTGGTTTTGTTTTTATGATCACATGGAAAATTGTCTCTTGAAACCGAGCTTAGCTTAGTGTGTCACAGATGATTTCTCAGGTTGGTCTCTTTCTCTTTCCCTGTAGGATAATGAAGAGACAGCTGACTTTGCTGTGGATGGTCTTAAACAAGTTATGGCTGTCAAGAGCCGTGTGGTGCTGCCTTACTTGGTGCCAAAGGTACAATGGGAAACAAATTTTAAACTTTATATCTGTGCTGTTTCTTCTGCTTGCTGCCAGTTTTCTTTGGACCAATATAGCAAAAGGGAGAGCATAGTCTGAAATTTTCTTCTGATTTTTTGCTCAAAACATTTCTTATTTGGCTTGTGATGCATAAATATTTCATGTTGTAGAGAAAGCGGGAGTCCTTCTGAAAAACCTTTCTGCTTGTCTCAATTTTTGGTGTTATTTTTTATTTCTGTAGTTGACTACCCCACCAGTGAACACCCGGGTGCTGGCTTTCCTCTCCTCAGTGGCAGGGGACGCTCTGACAAGGCATTTGAGTGTCATCCTGCCTGCCATGATGTCTGCACTCAAAGAGAAGCTGGGCACCAGTGAAGAGCACTTGGCAAGTAGCACAGCTCAGCTCTTTGTTGTGACAGGTTGCCTGAAGATAGTGCACCAGGTTTACTTCCCAGCACAGAATCTGTGTTCTCTAGATTCACAGATTGCATGTTTAATTCAGTCCATTAGCTTCTCCAGGATGAGTCTTTTTGCCTGGTGGCATATTGTGAGTCAAAAAACGTATGCTTTCCAAATCTATTTGTATCCATTTAAAAGTCTCCTTGGCCTGCTACAAGACACAATTCTCAGTTTGCTTATTCCTGGAGAACAGCCAGAAAGTCTAGTTAACTTTGTATTTATTCTTGGTATAGAAGACTGAGAGATTAAAGGGCTGCAGGGAGGAAATCTCGTATTTTGCATGCTGCACTCCTCATCTACTGCTTTCCAAAACATCTGGTGTTTGGACTCCAGAGAACATCCTGGAGTTGTGACTGTGGACAGACATTTTCATAATCAGTTGGTGAATTAAGAATGAGTGACAGAGTCCTGTCTTTCTGCTGTGGATACCCATTAGATCAGCTTCTAGCCCCAAGTCTGCCTGGGGATCTCTAATGTACCCACAGACGTGCTTGTAATTAGTGCTGTGACGCACAGCATTAAACTGCCTAAATCAGAAGAATGTTATCTGACAGGACTCACAGTCTCTCATGGCTGAGCAAGATGGGGGAGAGTGAGCTACTCTAATTTTTGTAAATTAGCCTTCCTGCAGCTGCTGGAGCAATCAGTTCAGCAGTGTTTGGTCACTTGTTAAATTGTAAGGATTGGTCATACCTGGATCTGCACCAGGACTGAGTCAAGCCTTTAATGGTGATGTGACCAGCTCTTTAATGAGAAACAATTAGCAAGTGGGGTGAGTTGTTGTATTTATCTAGGGACAATGTTGGAGATAACATGGAGAAACCTGGGGCTAAATTTGGCTTTGTTCTGTTTGAGAGCTAATGTAAAGTTAATTTGGACTCTTCAGGAGATGGCAAACTGCCAGTCTGTGATCCTGTCTGTGGAAGATGATGTTGGACAAAGAATTATAACTGAAGATTTGCTAGAAGCTACCCGCAGCCCTGAGCTGGGCATGAGACAGGCAGCAGCTGTCATGCTGAATATCTACTGCTCCAAGACAAAAGCAGACTACACTGGGCATCTCAGGAGCTTGGTTTCAGGCTTGATTCGCCTGTTTAATGACACCAACCCTGTAGTTCTGAATGAAAGCTGGGATGCGCTTAATTCCATCACCAAGGTGAGAGGCAGCTTAAAGAGGTTACAGGAGTAATGCCTGGCCTGAGAAGACTTCACAAAAAGATATCTGGATGTCATGTTGCATGATCTTTGTTTTACCCCTCTCTCCTGCAGAAATTAGATGCTGGGAACCAGCTTGCTCTCATTGAGGACCTGCACAGGGATATTCGGATTGTAGGGAATGAAGCCAAGGGCGAGCATGTGCCAGGATTCTGTATTCCTAAGAAGGTAAAGGATCAGAATGAGTGTGGATTCATCACAGCCACAATACCCCGCCTTTGGGGAGAGTTGATTGATATTATAGCTATTAGAAGCAATGACTCTTTAGGCATTCTAAACCTATATATTGGAGGACATTTTGTAGGTTAGAGCTCTTGAGTAACCCTACAGAAGACCCCTCCTGGAATGAGGTCTCTGACAATTCTATTATGCACATAAGTTATGGTCGCTGGCTGCTTTTTGTGGGGGAGTAACACTGGACTTCTGTGCCAAATTTCTCTGGTTTAAAAATTCCCTGAGCCGCCACCACTTTTCTCATAGCAACTGGCTTAGTAAGGCGGAGAGGCATGAAATCAAACCAAATAAAAGTAGCTCTGTCAATGTGGAATCAGGCAGCTGAAGGTCAACAGGAAATTGAGAGAAACTCTCCAAGTTTGTGCATCTGGTGTATAATAGCAGCAAAAATAAGATACACATTTTTTGCATCTTAGCTTCTAAGCTTTCTTATCCGATTTTCGTGACAGGGAGTGACTTCCATACTTGTGGTGCTGCGAGAAGGTGTTTTAACTGGTAATCCAGAACAGAAGGAGGAGGCAGCAAAGGCCTTAGGGCTGGTTATAAAGCTGACTTCTGCTGAAGCTCTCAAACCATCTGTGGTGAGCATCACTGGGCCACTCATTCGAATCTTGGGAGATCGGTTCAGCTGGAATGTCAAGGTGGCTCTGCTTGAAACATTAAGCCTTCTTTTAGCTAAGGTAAGATTCAAAGTATTGGACTGTGGTTTGTGAACATTTTCCATGACAACCTTCAGAAATACCTTTTGCTGTTCATGTAAATACAGCTGGGATGCCTGCTGCTGTGAATTTGATATGTAGCAATAGCACTGTAACTGGATTGCATTCTTCCAGCAGCTTCTGGCCTACAAAAAAAGCCCCCAGTGCTGAACCACTGGGTTTATTAGAAATATTGATAAATGCTGATCCCACTTCCAAGTGATTAAAACCCACCATGTAATTAATCTGTCTCATATCTACCATTTTTATGTATTGTTAAGTGCAAAGATCTCATGTATCTTTGAATAGAGCTGAGCTTTTATTCGGTGCTCTGAGTACATGATAGTGTAAAATTTCTCAGTGCTACCCTTGTATTTCAGTGTGAAGAAAAGATGATTAGACTGGAAAAGGTCAAAGGTTTTGTGGTAAATTGTTGTTTCATGTTTTTCTTATTTTAGTAGCGCATTAGATTTAACAAAGGTTCTCTGATAATAAACTGCTGTAATAGAAGTTTTCAGGCTTTGATCTCTAACTGCTCTTTTATACTTGACTCCACCACTTTCCCTTCTTCCACTCTGGAATAGGTTGAGATTGCTCTGAAACCGTTTTTGCCCCAGTTGCAAACAACGTTCACCAAAGCTCTGCAAGACTCAAACCGCGCTGTTCGCCTTAAAGCTGCCGATGCTTTGGGGAAACTCATTGTCATCCATGTCAAAGTGGATCCTCTCTTCACGGAGCTCCTGAATGGAATTCGTTCCAGCGATGACTCTGCCATCAGGTAAGCTGCAGCTTACAGCTGAGACCTTCCTGCTTACTGAAGATGAATGAAAGAGCTGGGATCAATGAACAAAACCCCCAATTAGAGTAAGATGCATGTATTAATGAAAGCAGTGGACTGTAAACCAGGAGTGGCGATGATGGGGCCTTCCTGTGTCAGAAGGTGAGCTGCGAGAGTATTTAGGAGAAAGACTGCTTGGAGTCTGCCCAGTTCTCCTCTCCTGCACATCCCGAAGCAGCCCACTTTCAGATAAAAGGCAGTATTGACTGTCAGTCTGACCTGCAGCTGTTCTTGTATCCTATGGGCAAGAGCCCTAAGATAAGAACTTCCTAACATGATAATTTTTTTTAATGTTTGAACAATCAGAAAATATCTGTGTTGTGTTAGACAGAAACCTGGAAGTACTGTCTAGGATGGAGTCTCCAGCAGTGCAGAGAGGGGATCACTCTCCCAAACTGTAAGGCATCTCAATGTAATTGCTGTACAAGGATCTACCAGGTATCCAGAGCAAAACTTCTCTTGGAGGGTGCGGGAGAGGCAGTGTCTGACTGTAGAACGTGATCTCTTCCAGGGATACGATGCTGCAAGCGCTGCGGTTTGTCACACGAGGAGCTGGTGCTAAAGTGGATGCTGCAATTAGGAAGAATATTAGCACGGTGCTGCTGGGGATGCTGGGACACGATGAGGTACTGCTTCAGCCAGCTGCAAAGGTCCCCTGCTGCAGACAATCTTGTTCTTGCATTTAAAATCTGAACTTTCCAACAGAATTACTATCTAAAATAACTTCTGTGAAAATTACTAATGATGTAGTCACAGTGAAGAATTCGAGATTCCTGACCAGTCCCTGGTAACTCTGAAAAGCCTCCAGTTTAATGTTTCCTTGGCAACTGCATATGTGGGTTTGACCTGCAGCTCCTCACTAACAGGTTTCAGGTAGCTCTGCAGTCAGGATTTGCTTTTTATCTTGGAGAAAGCCTGCAGTGCCTTCACTACATGCACGGATGTGTTTGTAGCCTCTCAGGCAAGGTTTATCATTCCATGTGAGAAATTTTTCAGATAATGACAGATTTTTCTCCAGTGAGAGAAGCTCTCCAAGTTTAATATAGGGCCTTCTGTATATAGCAAATATCAACACTAACATGAGGGAGATTAAATTAATCATCTAATACTTTAATTTTTATGCCAGTCTCTGCAACAGACATGAAACTGTTGACATGCTAGAAATAGAAATAAATTTGGGGGAGAAGTAGACAGTAATGGGATGGTCACATAAGGAAGCCAAAATAGCAAAAGCCTGGAAGTGTTAAATGAAAAGTAGTAAGAGTTTATCACAGAGACCAGCTCATCCTTAGATGGCTAGAAATAACTTACAGTAAGTGAATCTAAAGTAAGCTCTTGTGAACTCATATTTTAAAACACTGAATTTCATCTTTATGACTTTTCCATTTAACAAATCAGAACTTAGATAAAATCTGTAATTCATCAGTCTCTGCTGGCTTTTTTGACCTTAGATTTGGTTTTAAGTTCCATTATGTACAAGAAACAACGTGAACTGAAAGAAATCTTCAGGGAGTATGAGTGAAATACTACTATTTTCTCCTCCTCTTTATTTCCTGTCATCTTCTGACATTTGTTTTTCTTGCTGCCTGTCTCTGGGATGTGTTGAGCTCAAGCCATGTTCTCTGTTCTCCCATCCCCTGCCAGGATGCCACCCGCATGGCCTCAGCTGGCTGCCTGGCAGAGCTGTGCGCCTTTCTGTCCGACGATGAGCTCAGCACTGTTCTCTACCAGCACTTACTGGGTAGGTGAAGCTCTTTACAGGACTGGAACAGATGCTGAAAGCAGGGAAGATTCCTTCTCAGCCATTGATTCAGGCTAACTATGTGACTGAATCTCTGCTCTGTATTTTCTTGTGCTTTTCTTTGCTCATGACTCTTAACTCGTGCAGTCTGGTACACTGGGAGCACAGGTAACTGGTTGTCAGTTGGGGTTCCTACACTTTTTTCTCTGGATTTGCTATCTGATGACTTGATAGAAGTATTAGCATGGCTGAATAATTGCTGTCGCCGACACGAGGACTGTTGGACATGTCAGGATGTTCAGGAAGGGTAGACAGGAGGGCCATCCCACCTTTTGGGACAGCACTGTGATCTTAGGTTGGCTGATGTTAATTGCAGGCCACATCTGATGACTTCACATGCTTTTGGAGAATTAACTAATTTGCCTCCAAGTTGGAAAAAAACATGAGTTTTATAGGACCCCAGTGTTTGAGAGTATTATGGATTTACCACTCCCCTGTGCGCTTAAAAAGGAAGTCTGGTCAAATTATAGATGACTTTTACAAATTTATTAGAGAGTCAAAGCTTGTCTAATTTTGAACCATCAGAAGTATTTGAGTTGAAGAAGAGAGTCCCTTGTTTGTGTCTGCTTCCCTGCCTGCCCAGGTGGTGTTCCTGCCTGGAAAAGGTGTTACATTTTAGCTGTCTGTATGTCTTTTTGGGGAGAAATGGAAGAAGCAGGACATTGCTTTAGATGCTGCTCGTTATTTCATTTTATGGCAGTGAATTGACAAACTGCCAGAAGCCTCTCAGATGAAGAGGAGTAGGTAGCAGGAGCCCTACCATTGTTCTGTTCTTTCCCCTGCAGCAGATGTCTCTGGCATTGACTGGATGGTGAGGCACGGCCGGAGCCTAGCTCTCTCTGTGGCTGTGAACGTGGCTCCTGGCAAGCTGTGTTCCCCAAAGTACTACAGCAGTGTCCAGGAGATGATCATCAGCAATGCCACAGCTGACAGGGTGAGTCCTGCCTGACGGGGGCAGTGCTGTTGCAAGCTCTTGTTGGGAGCAGTTTTGAAAGGTGTGTGAACGGTTCCAGTGTTACAAACCAGGACAAAAACCCCCAAGTGCCATCTGAAGATTCTCCCTTGGCTAGATGCAGTTTTTATGGTGAAATTACACAACTGTTCTGGTTCTTTGAGTTCTGATCTCTGGGGAGATGAAGATTATTTAATCTTTAACTGCAGAGTAGCTTTCATTTGGAGTAAATTACACTCCTGTTTCCCTAGGGAGTTCTCATTCACAAACCAAGTTTGCAATAAGTGGAAATTACTCATTTTAGGAGGGAGAGTTTAAATCTGGTGTTGAATGAGTAGTTTGGGGTAGGAATTTTGAGAGCTTGGTGGGGCCAGCTGCCTTATTTCTTTTGGCTCATGGTTGCATTGGAATTTTTTCATCATATTACCCAATACCATTAACCCAATATTTTTTGGTGCTGCTGTTCTTTTGAAAGATGGGGTTAGCCTTCCACAAAAGCTAACAGACCAGGAGTTTGGTTTTAAAGGCTGTTGTTGAATTGTGCTGTAGTAATACCAGTTCTTGTCTTTATGTTGAAGATCCCCATTGCAGTTAGTGGCATCAGAGGGATGGGCTTTCTCATGAAATACCACATGGAAGGGGGAGGCAACCTGCCTCCCAAACTTTCCAGCCTCTTTATTAAGGTAAGAATTTTCATGTTAGCTACCTGGTGGTGTTCTTGTGTGATGTGAATCTCTGTTTGACTTAACTCATGGGTTGGTCTATCAAGTCCCTGAAAATCTGGATATTTCTTTTTGAGGCAAAGTGCAGATAGAATCACTGTATCAGCCTGTTTTGAAGCTGTGAATACAACACTGCCATCCCTGCTCTAACATGGAAGTTTCCTTTTGAGCCTTCTGTGCTGAATCCCAAGTCTGAGTCTTACAAATGCCTTTTTCCTTTGCACTAGCAAACAGCTGGCAGAGAGGCAGAGAAGAATGTGAGGAAGCTGTCAGGTTTTTAAGATTGCTAAACATCAAACAGCTTTTGCTAGAAATGTATCAAATACCAAAACTCACCTGACCTGAGAACACTGAGTATCTTTTTTTCAGTTCATTTCGATTTAAGTATTTTTCTTCTAAATTCCTGGTTGGTTGTTTCTTTTGGTGTGTGGGTGGGGTTTTTTGGTTTCTTTAATTGTATGCCCTCCCCAAACCCCAACATACACCCAAGTATCCCTCTTGGTAGACAAGGATAAATAGAGAGGGCTGATGCTGCAGCATGTTACGTTTCCAGGTGTTACATTTCTTTGCAATTTACTTGAAAAACTACTAAACATGCCAAGTTGACATGATACAGGCCAACATTCTTCAAAACAGATTTTTTGTTTGAAGTCCAACTTTTCTATGTTAATATAATAGTATTATGTTAAAATATAAAATACCACACTTGCCACAAAACCTTTATGACCATATTAATAATGCACTTGACATTCAGATATTAGGTTTCATATTTTAAATGGGTTAAGATTAAAATACAAAAGTCTCTGAAATCCACTGTTAAAATGCACCCAATATTCCATCCAGAGACTGGCTTGGCTGATGTTGCTGAGTGAGTGTGTTGATTAGTTGCTGACACTATCAGCTTTTCTGCACTTAGTGGTCATTGTCATTTCCTGAGACAGTTGAGATGAACATGTGATACTGTCATCAACTACATATTTAGAAATTTTCTATTGAAAAGTTGTCTTTTGACCTTCTCTTACACAGTTTAGTCAGACTTAATTGGTAACAAGTGTGTATCTTGTGTACCTGTGAGTTGAAAACTGTTTGCTTTTCTTAGCATAGTTTTAAATACTTAAATTAGAAAAAAAAATTAACAACTGCTTTAAATACATGTTCTTGGTATATCTGAATGAAAGTGTATCTTTGTCTCCTTCAGTGTCTTCAGAACTCATCCAGTGACATAAAGTTAGTTGCAGAAAAGATGATTTGGTGGGCAAATAAAAGCCATCTTCCCCCATTGGATACTCAGACAATTAAACCAATTCTCAAAGCACTTCTGGACAACACAAAAGACAAAAACACCAGTGTAAGAGCCTACAGTGACCAGGCTATTGTCAACCTTCTGAAGATGAGAGCGGGTGAAGAAGTGCTTGAGGTATGAGACATACAAAAAAACCATAATTGTTGGTAGTAAGGCTGTGTCACCTCGTTCTGCATTTGTCTGTGTGGTGCCTGCAGCCTCAGAATGTGCTGGAAGTCTCTTATGCAATAGACGAAGTAGGACATTGCCATTTTTATTTAGATCTTCAGCAGCATTTTCATGCTAAGCTCTGAAGAAATCAGCAGCAGTTGTTCTGTACAACCTTACAGTGCAGCATTAAGAGAATCAAGGCATTTAACATACCCTCTTAAGCCTTGCCTATGCTGAGTTCCCTCAGCTGGCACTGATAATTCATCGCTTTGGTCACTTGGATGATCACAGTGCTGCTAGGAAGTATTTAGGATGGACTACTTCATACATCTGTTTCCAGACCTGTTTTCTATGTCTGACCTGCCTTTGGATAGTTCCCATGTCTGGAACTGTAAAACCAGGTGGAAACTTCTGGGACATTTGAAAGATTTTAGCTGATACAGCATGCAAGGCACTTACTCTGATTTTGAATGGAGTTGGTAATTGGTGCTGTCTCCCTTCCACAGTCAGTTTCCAAGATTCTGGATGCTGCCAGCCTGGAGCTTCTCAATGAAAGCTGCAGGAGGTCCCTGCGGAAGCTGGCTGGGCAGGCTGACTCCGAGGAACAGATCGATGACACTATCCTGACGTGATAAAGCTCCCGAGGACCAGGAAACACTGAACCAACCGCTGCATCAGCATTTCAACTCAAACACCTATTATAAATGTTTTCATTTTTGAAAATGTTAATTCTGATGGGATTTCATGAAAAGGACTCCCAGAGAGTATTTTAGTATCAAATATACCAGAATAGCCTTAATTAGACCCACACTAGATGAAAATTAAAAATTTGGTCCCCTTTTTGAAACAGATAATGCACAAGAGACAGACATATTAACCAATACTGGTCAGCTGTGGCCAATTTTGAGATGTGGCTAGAGCACGTCAGGCTTAAACTCTGGTGACAACTATTTCCTTTCCAGGGTCTGTGCAAAAACTCTACTGGAGGTATTGTTTTTTCCACGCACCCTGGGAGGCAGGAATAGAACTCAGTGAAAGTTCAGTTGTATTGTTTCTGTGTACTGCTAACTTGCTGCTTGTGATGGTTCTGAAGACTGAAAATCCCTGTAAAACGAAGTATTTAAAATAGCCTTAGAAATCACAGATGCGAAAGGGGGATTAAATGCAGTCTGTTTAGGGAACGAACATTTAATAAAGGCTCTGACTTTGATCTTTCTGATGTAAACCCTTCTTTCTACAAATTCATTTGTCAACAAACTTATACTGTGATTTACTTTTCAGACCTGTTTGTTCTAGGGCATACAGTTTATAAAATGGACAGTGCTGTGATCTGTGAAAACCTTTTGCAGAACTGAGGCAAGACAGGGTTTAAAGCCAAGCCAGAACTGACATTTAGTGAAATTTATAAGTAATTACTCCTACTGATTTCCAAAGTATTTTTGACTACAGACAGCATTTTAGTTACCCAACTCGTGAAAAGTCCTTTGTATTTACATCTTCAAAGGCTTCACAAAATACTTGGCACTAGGTTTTTTGGTCAATGAGTTCTGCTGCTCCAAGAAAGTATTTTATTTTACCTGGCCACATATATCTCTCTTGAAAAAAAAAATTACTAGTAGATTTGATGTCACTTGATGGAAATAGTGAAAATCTTGTTGCAAAATACCAATTTTTAGAAGGCAAAAGGAGCTTTACGTTCCATGTACAGGAACAGTTACATGAGCCTTATCTATTTTATGAAACTCACAGAAGCTGGTTGCACCTGAGAGCCAGAGCACTAAGATTTGTTATTTCATGTGGGTGGGGTGTGTGTGTGTAATATTCCTTGCTTGTAACTCTGGATGGCTCAAACCATGATGAAGGGAGAACACAACACTACATATGAAATTTGAGTGCATGAAATGGAACCCCATGAGAACACACATTCTGCTGGAAGTAATTTTCTAATTGTTATGGCAGTAGCAGCAAACACAAGAACATTTTTATCATACTCATGCCTCAAACAGCAAGACACAATCGTGAGCAGGTATTTGGTAGTGCTGTGGTTTGTTCTGGTGAGAAGTACAAAAATCTGACAAAAGGTTCTTGGTGCTGTGTTGGTTCCCAGCCTGTGGTGTAGCGTCCTGACAACAGATCTGCTATAGGAGTTAGTGGAAGGAACTTGGGAAATCACCTATTTCACTCTGTACCTAAGATAGGCTCATCTCCCACTAAACCATTCCTAGCTGACTGCCACACAATTGTTTATACAGCATTATAAGATGGAGATTCCATAACCTCTCTATGCCATCTATTTTGTTTTATGAACTTACCAGACTGTCAGAACTTACCTCATGTCTGAAGAAAAAGTGTTTTCCTTTGCTGCTACTTCAGTCCATTGCTGCTTGTCCTGTTCCCACAGACATTGAAAGCAGTACATTTTTGCAGCAACTGCATCATCACTTCAGTGTCCTCACCCCTGGATGAAATAAATTTAGATTTTCTATGTATTTCCTTAGAGATGTCCATATTTTCTAAACTTACACTGCTGGCTGTAATGTCTGTCTGTTTCATTCTGACTCCTCTTTGCCTCGAGGTGTCCACTGCTGGTCCAGGTGTCCTGGGGAGTTGTTTTGCAAGCCCCACATAACAAACACAGTAGTCCACCCCAATATAAGGTCTGGGTGTTCCTTTGGTGCAACACCACCATGTCATGGACACGTTTAGTTGTGATCAGCTATGAAGCCAAGCTACAAAATAGCTCTTTAGCTAATTATCTCTGATCTTGTGTTTATGCATGGGACATATTTCTACAAAACTGCAGCACTTCCCAGTTGGTATGATGGAAATAGTGTTCTATTTCATCACATTTAGCTGCATTCTGAAGGTGGGTTTTAATTCTGATTTTTGCCTTTCAAAATACTTGCAAATCTGAAATAATCTTAAAACTACATATTTAGCTCTGAATTGGTAATACTTGAGTGAAAACTCAGCTAAATGCTCTTAAAGATTTGGCAGCTTGGGGTACTGGAATGAGTTTCACCTGTGATGAATTAGCTGTGCTTTGGGATCCCAGGAACAGCAGTTAAACCATGAAATGCAAAAACCTCTGCCCTGAAACATGTACAAAACTTGATGCCATTCAAAACCTACTAAGTACGTGTCAAAAAGCTCAGTGATTGTAGTGCAATCACTCACTCCATCACTGTGGCCAGGAAGGAATGAAAAAATGCCAAGTTTTGGTGAAGAATTGGCAAGCTTAAGCTCTTGATCGTGGGTACCTTGGCTTGCCTATACTGATTCCAATTGATGTTCCACATAAACATGGGAAAGAAAATTATAGGTAAATGAAGCCTTTTTTATTACCTTGTTTATTTTAGCCAATAAGATATTCTGTTATTTTGATGATTTGTATGTCCAGCTTTGGTAGCAGCAAGTGGAAAAACTCATTCATCATCCCAAACAGCACCTGCATTTCTGACTGAACTTAGTTGTTCCTGAGAGGGAGGAGTAAAAGGTAGGAGCTCAGTTGCACTTCTGGAGAATATGCTGATTTTTCAGTCACAGTGAAACACTCGATTTGGATTTTGATAGCTACTTTTGCTAAACTATTTATACATTGCAGTATAATATAGCAAAGATAAAATACCCATAATTTTTGCCACAACATGAGATCTGATAAATTGATTGTGCCAATGTGGAGACTAAAGAATTAGGTTTTTTCTCATTTCAAATGTGTTAAAAATACCAGTTGTCAGTAAAAGATAATTTTTCCCTACAACTGATGGTAATAACATCTTTGAACTGTCAAGCAGCTATCTGTGAGAGACAGCTGAACTATGTGAATTTCAGGATCAGAAAATAATTTATGAGAGAGGTTTAAACTTACAAGGTGCTAAAAATTACAATGGAAGACATACAAATGTAAAAGCACAAAATATTCAAATTTTTTGATTTTTTTTTGATTAGTCACAGTTCTTACTGTCCATTTTATTTGGTAACATCATGACTCTTCACGCTTTTCACATGATGTGGTTCCATGAGCTTAAAAATAGAAGTAACAGGAGTCACTGTCATTTTGGGTTTGAGCTGGTGGTTTGTTGATGGATTCAAGGGATTTCCCTGCAGCTACAATGTCCTCAGGTGGTGCTGGGTTGCCCCAGTGCTTGTCTGGGGTGAGTGATATATATATATAATGTGGTGTTTAAAATGCATGAGTTGCAGAGTGAATGTGAGCTGAAGGTCACTTGACTGAATTCCAGGATGTGAGGACCTTGACAGGGTGAACTTTGAAAACTATAATATGTTTTTGAAGGTTAAGATTAAGAAAGTTTATCATTAAGTGGAACACAACTCACTATCCCAGGCTGCCCCAGTCCCCATCCAGCCTGGCCTTGGACACATCCAGGGATGGGGCAGCCACAGCTTCTCTGGGCAACCTGTGCCAGGGCCTCACCACCCTCACAAGGAAGAATTTCTTCCTAATACAGACTTACTTATAATCTATAACAATCCAAGTTCTTTAGTGCCAATATACCTCTTCCCATTTGAATGACAATGCATGTTAGACAGATTTCATTAAATAATTCAACTTGATCTCAGGAGTTCAAGTACCAGTGAGAATGTTAAGAAAGACTAATCAGAGCAAAAATCTAGCACTTTTCTTGTGCCATGTCTCCATTTAGAAGTCATCACCTAAAAAGTGACCATAGTCTTGCAGAATTTGTGTAGTCAATGTCTGTGCAACTGGTAACAAAATCACTCAGGTAGCCCGACTGGGAGTGCTTTTCAACTGCAGATGTGGGCTGCGGACGGTGCAAGCACAGCTGCTGATGAGCGCGAGGTCAAGGCCCTTCCTGAGCCATACATAGGCACATCTCTGGATTAAAAACCCCAGGAATTTAATTTCAGACTGGCCTGACTTGCCAGGCTTGTGACACACACCTGGGCATTTCATATCACTGCTGTGGGGCTCCTCACCTGCGGCTTGGGCTGCGCTGGGAACTGTTCCTGTACCTACACAAATCGCTCCTTTGGAGCAGAGCTGGGAGTGCTGGGGCTCCCTCACGCCTTTGATGCTTTCCTGGGGGCAGCGCCGCTTTCTGCCGCGTCCTCACACGACCACCTACGGGAACTGGGGGGGAGAGGGGGAGAACGCGCCCGACGGAGGTCTGTCGGCGGCTCGGCACGGGGGGAGGACAAGCTTCCCGTGCAGGGACGGCGGAGGACGGCGGAGGGAGGCGGAGGGAGGC
>VWZV01019162.1:0-13749 GCA_013397155.1 Irena cyanogastra
AAAATAAATAATTAAATAAAAATTGTTAATTATTAAAATTTAATAATTTAATAATTTATACTCAATTTCAAATAAATTTTGTGTGTGAAATCTTAATCTTATTTTCACTCATATTCTAAGTATTGTAAAAAGAGCTTAGAGTAGAAGCTTTATTCAGGAGAATTTATGTTGTATCCTAAAACACATGAATAATTATCATTGCTTGTCTTTTTGAAATTAAGAAGTATTTTAAAGATAATGTTTACACACTCCAGTATTCTGAAAATAACCAAATCAAAATGAAACTAGAGGTGAAAAAAAAACCAACAAAATCAACCCTTTGCATGAATAATAAAGTGCACAGTAATAGTTTACTCTTCCTCTAGCCACAGGATTTCCCACTGGTTTGGTTTTTTTTTCCAGCAGTATTTCCATCTCTGTCATTTCATCTCAATTGCTCTGTCTGTTACAAAGGCAGGGATGTTTTTTATGCCTGCTGCAACACAGAACTCACAGCCATATGGATTGTCCCACAGAGACCCCTATGGGCTCCTAGAAAACCTTTGCAACCCACATATGGTCCTTTTAAAGGTATTTTGCTCCTTTCTAGACTCATAAATCTCATAGGTAATATGATAAGACTCAAAAAAAAAAATTCTAATGCTGCCACAGATCAAAAATGAATAAAACCAGACAACTTTATGAACAACCTGGTTATTAAGAAATACAGAATCAGTATTATCAGTGCATCTGCTAATGAGTCTGGATGTTCTTTTTTCCCCCTCTAATAGGGCAAAGAGGATAGTAGCAGCAGTGAAAACATTTAGACATTATGCACTGGATATTTTTTTCTGGCCAGAATTCTGACATTGCTCCAAGCAAAACCTATTAAAATGTGGGAAAAGGCCCAAAATCATTCAATATATCTTGTGAAAACACTCTGTAGAACATATAGTTTTAAAAGGTTTTTTTATTAAGATGAGATCAACTTTTATTGAAGTATCGATGTTTGGTGCATTTTTATATCTGAATTTTGTCATTAACATCACCCTTGAAAATGCAACGTGTAAATGCAGGCAAGTATTGAAATGGGCAGTAGAGGAACTGCTTAAGAAGTGGGAAATTAGTGTTAGAACTTGACAGAACCTGGGACATTTGAAGTTTAGCTGGTCCTCTCTTACCTTTATTTAACCTACTGGTGAGAGACAGTTGCTATCATCTTTTAAGGAATTGCATGCTTCTCTTGCTAATTCCTTTCAGATTGCTTCTCAAGTCAGCATTTGGCTTCCTAGTCTGTGATGTATTCTTTAAATTTATCCCTGTTTAATAAACTTTGTTAACAGTGTGTAGATATTCTTATATAATGTGCAGTTATGCTTTTGAAAACCAAACCAAATCGAAACTTTACCATTATATTCATGCTGCAAATGTTTTCACAATTATTTCAGTAAACTATACAATTACACAGTATTGATCATTTACCAGTTTAAATAATTATTATCTGCCTGTAGGTTACCAGTAACCTAGCTATGACAGTCAAAGTAATAATTTTATTGTCCCAAACTGAAATCTAGGAGTCTTGTTTAAAATATGCAGGAGCAATTCTGTGGGAAGCAACAATAATCATGCGTCGTCCTTCTGAACAGACCCAGCATACACATGCAAATATATGTCACAGTTTTGGTCTTTCTCATCATGCAGCAGCAGTAAAACCATAGTTATATTAGAGGAGTACAGACTTCTTGAAGAACAGCCACTTTCAATTTTCTTACTCTAAGTGTAAGCAATGGCATCAAGAAATTCTGTTGCTGCAAGAGCAAATTCACCATATCTTCAAATCTTTTTATGGATTTAGATCTACCATAAATTCACAGTGTTCAGTCCAGGTTCTGCATTTACTTTAAATGTAACACTGCCAATGAAATTTTAGCTTGATATTTTTGCTGTCAAACACCTTCCAACAGAATCCTGATTTTCTCTGTACCACTTTAGGCACAGCACTGTTCTTTTATGAGCTATGTGCAGAACTGGTTAATGGACTGCACTCACTACTATCAACAGAATGTCTCCCTATAGAAGTGAATGATTAGAGAGTCTTACCATCAAAATACTAGATAGATCATGCAACACTGTATTGCAATGCTGCAAATACTACAGAACATGCAAGCAATGCTTCTCATACTTAAAAAAGAAATTTCTTTCTTTACTGTAAACTTAGCTGTCATAAAATTTGCATGTTTACATGTAATTTCCTGTTGATTTCCCATTGGATTTTAAACTTACGCTTTTCTGTGGGCTTCTTCAGATGTGTTGAGAAGGGAATAAATAAGCAGATCTTAAAATTCCACACCAGAAAAGAGTTCTAAACCTACACCAAGTCAGATTTTTTAGATTCTTATTCTGTAACACCAAATTATCCCCCATCTCTGTAATTTGAGACCTCAAATTGCAAGCAGCCTGTGCATTAATTTATTAGCTGAAAAATTGCCTCTGAATCCTCCTTTGTGTCTTGAATTTGTTTCTAATTACACTTCAGAAAGGGGTATGTTCAGATTAAATTTCAGGTTTTTTAACAGATTGTTTTGGTCTGTTAACAACGGATATATGGTCTCTGAAAAGAAGATATAAACTGAAGATATATTGCATTGTGATATAATTGTAAAAATCTTGTGAATATACTGCACTGTTTCTGAAGTATGACAAGGAGATCATATAGGGATAAAACATAAGATTTCAGACACTGTATCAGCAACTAAAACAAAAATAGGAACTTATATTTCTCATAAACATATGGTGGAATCCCATCTGGTATATCTAACCAGCCTGAGAATTATAACATGTCCTGCTTTTCAAATTTGTTAAGTCTTTACTAGCAACACCGGTAAAATTTTTACATTTGCAATGCAGTAGATAAGTCTGAATTTATGTGTGAATCATGCGAAGAGTCATGCAGAGTGATTTTTACAAAAATATGTAGGTAACAGTTTCAAAATATAATTTATACTTCTCTGTAAAAAAAAAAAAAAGATAGATGCTTGATTATAAAAATCTATAAGTGATCATACAGCCAAGGTGAATTCTTATATATTGATGTAAAACACCAAAAAACCTGCAGAATTTTTTTTTTCTTTCTCATTCTTTATGAAGACAGGTTAACTGCAGCCAAGAGAATATCAATCCTTCAGTTTGGCACATTGTGCATTTCCATCAGAAATGAGAACACACACGTTAGCACATGTTTCAGGGCAGAATCATTGGGTCTTTTACAGAAAAATCGTAAATTGTCCCACCTATTTTTTTTTCTCCACTAAATTAATACATTTTAAATCCCTTCTGATATACTTTTCATCATTAAAGTGCACAGATAAATGGATGTTTGGATTTCCACCAACCATAGTGACACTAACTACTATCAGAGTAACAATGCAATTATTCTGTATGGGTTTATGCTGTGCCTAATGCTATATGTAGAAAGGTTGCATTAATTAGGTCAGGGAAAAGGAAGAAAACTTCAGAACTGTTAGCTTGACCTAATAATTTCTTCTGAATTTCTCATTATTTTCTACATCTGAATAGGACTCAACATATAAGTACTTTGATATATAATCTTAATATATTGTACAGAAATATACATAGCTAAATAATTTCTACTATTGCCATTGAGTGGGAATATAAACCAAGTAGAGCAAACACATCCTCCCTGGTCTACTGTTGTACATCAAATAATGCTGATGAACTTAATGGAAAGCATGACAATTGTTATTAAAAATTAATATGAGGAAATATAAATTTATCTGAGGAAGCTACTTGGTGTGACTATTACAGCCACACAGCTCTACCCAGAATGCCAAAACATCCATTGTGACAAAAATACAAGCTGCAGGACCACACATGCTGCAAGGACAGGATTTATTTGTAAAAGATAGGTGAACAAAGCTTTAAGGAATCCCCTAGGTACCCAAAGTGTCCACACTGATACAATAACAGATGCAATATTGGAGCTGTGGATGACCCATATCCCTTCAAAAGTGGCTGCTGAAAGTGCCCTGAGCTGCCCCAGGCATTAGATATCCACATGTCAACACCTGAATGATTCACAAGGTGAATGAATGCCTGTTCTGTCCAATGCCTGGACAACCTCCTGTACTCATAAATCCTGATACACATATACCAATTTTAAAACTTGAAATAATTCTGTACAATTGCCTGAAATGTGTCTTAATAGGTTTTAGGCCTCATAATACAAATAAAGCAATTCCACCATTCCTCTAGGTAAATATTTGCCACTCTTTTTTGATTTTGAAGCAACTTGACTAATGAAAGTGAATGCTAGACTTGATAAGCTAGACAATCCTAAATTTCTCACAGAAAGTAAAAAACAGAGCAGACAGAGGCTTTAGGGGATTTCTGTTTCCTTGATGCTTTCACTTTTTGCACAACTATGTAACTATTTTTTTTTCTACAGTGTACACAGAACCTGGACGTATTTCATCCCTGCTATGGAACAAAGCAGTTCTTAATACACTCCATTTATCTTGCCAACTCTGAACCACTTAACTATAAAATACTCTGTCAAATACTTAGTATTTATTCTCCAGTTTGCTAGCTATACACCAATTCTAATTTTATTCAGAATGTGATACCTTTTGAAAGATACTAACTAAAGAAAAAGAATGTAATCTAGTTTCAGACTGAAATAATTTCTCTAGCTGTTGTAATGGTACACAGACTCTCTTTAAACCTGTTATCTTTATTTTTTTGGGATGTGAGGGGTGAAGTCTGATAAAAATTACAGCATAAAACCCAAGAATTAATGACGTACCTACCAGCCCTGTTCCAAGCCCAGTTATTGCACTTATCTTCAATATATTTAATTATTGAACTCAGTATAAAGACCTTTATAAGTCTGTCTTACCAGACACATAAGGGCTGCATTTTCTTTCTCTATTATCTTAGTGTTTACAGTAAAGAAAGAAATTACTTTTTTGCCATGTGCCCTTTTAAATTAATGCTCATTTATATACATATATATATATATATCTTTATTCACATACAATTATTAGGCAACACTTTCTGTTTCCCCAGCATGAATTGAGTTTAACTCCTCTTGCTTTAATAGATTTTTGCTGCACATACTGTGGTGACACAAAGAACAGCATTTTGCTCGGTGACACTGTGCAGATGCTTTCAAATCTCTTCCTGTGTAAAACCAGGAGAAAGGCAGAGCACTCAGCCTGCACTTGGGGGTGGAAAGATTTTGTGGTTTCTCCAGGAGAAAAAGTTTTAGTTCTAGAGTTGAACCCACACTCCCAACACATTTTTAGAGCAGCACAGAGCTTAGAAGTGAGGAGACAACACAATAAAAATATTCAAAATATTACATGGAATATGACATGCATAAAGCCTAACTTTTCAAGATTTCTTTAGAAAAGAAAGAGACACAAAGTTTTATTCCAAAGCAGGTGTAATTTTTCTATTGGCCGTTTTGGGTGATACAAAAGGAAAGTCAAATCTAATAGGAATATCAAAGCTTCCTCCAAAACTGAAAAGTAGCTAGTCATCAGAAGACAGACAAAGGCTCTTGAATAATTGAAAAACAACTACCTGCTCCACAGAGAGTTGCTCTCTTGAGGTTTTAAAATGGTAGTGAGAAATGCAGCTCATGCCAAGCAAAGGACAAGACTATGAATTTGAATTGAAATATTAAAGTTCTAGTAGAATATATATTATTGAATGTAAAATAATAATCAACAACTAAATAACTTAGTTACTGCAAACATCTACTTAGCTTTAGGATTATTCTGGTATTGTTGCTTATTTGAAAAATGCTTATGCTGCTTATGCTCACAGTACAATGAGAAACAAAACAAAAACTAAAACAGCCTAAGCCCTCCTTCCTTCTCCTTGGCATCACTCACTTGGCACCTACTCTCCACTCCTGAGCAGTGCAGGGGGATAGGGAATGGGGTTGTGCTCAGTTCATAACTGCTTCCCTCACTGCTCCTTCCCTCACAATTTCTCCCAGCTCTGCCATGGGCTCTTCATGGGCCACAGCTGTTCAGGAGATCTCTCTGTGCTCCAGCATGGGTCCTTCACAGGCTACAGTGTGGATGTCTGTTGCCCATGGTCTTCTTCCCACACTGCAGGGGAATCTCTGCTCCAGGGCCTGGAGCACATGCTCCGTCTATTTCTTCAGTGACCACAGTGTCTACAGAGTTGTTGCTCTTGTATATTCTCACTCCTCTCTCTCACAACCCTCAGTATGGCATTATTTTTCCCTTTCTTCACATCCTTCTGCCAGGATGCCCCCACCTGGGCTGGGGGTTCAGCTATGCCCTGCACCAGATGGGTTGGAGCTGCCTGGAACCGGCTGTGTCCAGCACCAGGGAACCTACACCCAGTACTGCCCTCAAAAACTTGACTAATTTCTTCTAATATGAGGGAATTTTTTTAAAATACTCCTGCTTAATAAGAAACAGCTTTAAATCTGTCCCTACCATCAAAGGATCTGCCAAATCTCACTGAAATTAAGGAGGATTTAAGCACTTAAATCTACACATAAAGCTGCTTCATAAAAGCTACTAAGGTTTTGACTACCACTAAAAAATGTTATGTTCAGTCAGCAAAAAAATCACATGAAACCATACATGTTTCCTGCAACTATCCCGATGGACACCTGATTTATCAAAGTCCTTCAGCCAAGTCATAACTGTGATTGAGAAGATGAAGTCAAGGGATGGTATGAATCCCCCAGATACACAAACTAATTGAAAAGTTCTTGGTTTTGCTGATTAATTCTAAAAGTGTATCATTACATGCCATTTTTTTATTACAAATATAAAGTATGATGTTGACCTGTCAT
This sequence comes from Irena cyanogastra, assembly GCA_013397155.1. NCBI lineage: Eukaryota > Metazoa > Chordata > Aves > Passeriformes > Irenidae > Irena > Irena cyanogastra. Next base: position 6,842 of record VWZV01019162.1, read on the forward strand.
CAGAGATGAAGAAATATTTTAAGTACAACTGGACAATCACACATTCCCTGGAAGTATTTTCTTCTTAGGACAAGTCTTCATTATGCTTTATGGCTTTAATTAGAGACAAAATATAGGAAAATATTTCAACTGTCTTAGATACTAGACAAAAGTAATATACTTTTCCCAACAATGTGAGCTAACCTCTATATTGAAAGTGCCACTGGAGTATATGATAGTACTCCTTGGACTGTCTATGCTTCTATCTATTTAAACAGTATAGTGCTGATTGTCACTGCTTTATTGGATGTATGTCTTGTATTGTGGAGCAATAGTCAACAACATTTCGTATGGTAGGTTACAAAAAAAATCTGAATTGTTTAGGATGAACTTTATTCTTTTATAACAGTAGAAATCACAAAACACTCATTAAAATGAATTGATTATAAATATTTTTAACCCATGTTTTCTCAGAGAAATACCTCCAACTTGTGGAGATGGGGCAGTTACAGGTAGTTTCAGTCAGAACAAGAAAGTGTTTAATTATCTAGGTGAGCTGGTTAAACCTTCAGATACAGTAGTCTTTCCCTTTAAAAAATAATTGGTCTACAGCATTTTCTCACTTTGTTAATTGTCTGGCAGCTAAGGTGAAAACATCCACAGGGCCAAAGGACTCTCTGCAATGAACATTTTAGCCTTTTGCAACTCTCCCCAGGCTGTACCTGCAGAATAACACAACAAAATGCCATAGTCCAAGTGACCTTGATGCTGGGTAGGCTCAGCCACTTATAATTGCTCTTTTGCAGCTGGAAGGCTTGGCTCATTTTTTGCTAGGGAGCATTTAGTTATTTGTGTGGAAGATTTTATGTGGAAATTAGCTGTCGGATGATCTGGACTATGTAGCACAGACATAAAGAGACAGAGTGTTAAAAAAAATAATTTTTGTGTTCTGGACACCGGGCAAGTTTTGCATGGCGAATGAGAATCAATAACAGGACAGTGAGTTGCTCTACAGATGGAAACAGAAATCCCTGTTGCATGCATCCTACCAATAGTGTCTTCAGCTGGATCACATAAGTCTTCCAAAATTTTTATTCTGCTCAGTTTGTAAATTCCAGCTGGTCCCTGGTTCTACATGGCTGCTCCAGTTATTTGCCATCTTAACTACACATAAAATCTCTCTTTACTCTCTTCCCTATATACAAAAGGCTGGCCTGCACGACTACTTCTACATCTGCTGCAACAGTCTCTATTGACCATTTTAAAGTGACTTGTCTATGTACAATTTTGATAAAAATCTACAGCAGGAAACACCCAAGGGAACTTCTGGAAGGGCCAGATTCTCCACTTGGGGTTTTAATCAACGTGTTCGAGCAGATGAAATTAGTACAGCCAGAGCAGAAACTGCCTGAGGGAAATACTCTGAAAGCCTTCTTGAGGCCACTTTGAAACCTTTTGCAATATTTGCTCAAATGCTTTGTTGTGAAGGATGTGGGATGTCAGTCATTCAACTTGCCTTCTGTTCAATGAGTTGCCTCTGCAGAAGAGTGCCTGGGGAAATTTCTCACTCCCCAAGGAATTAATGATCCAAGTTAACTGGATGTGTAAGAGTTACCACTCCGATACCCTGCAATAGCTATAACACATAAACTGTATTTTATACTTTGAACTTAAATTCTGTAGTGTTTGCCATATTTGCAATACTTCATAATATAGACTTGAAATAACATACATTTTTTAAGTTGGTTTATAAACTAGATTATAACTACTTCTCAAGCACAAGTAGAAATAAGGATGTTCAGAATTATTTCTCTACTCTGTCTCCTAGAAGAATTTAGCTTCCAATTGTAGAAGATTTCTAAAGTCCCCCAAAGCAGTACTTCAACAGAGGCTATATGCTGATTCTTTGCTTAAAAACAGACATGTAGCAGACTTTGCAAAGAACAGTGGACATGAAAGCAGCTTTACTCATGCTTTACTCCCAGTAAACTTGGTACATGCACATATATCTACAGGAACATAGTCACATCACTGCAGGTCTTTTACTTTGTGTCTTTTGCTATAGGTTAGTTCTTTGACCCAACAGAACTTCTGCATACTGAAAAAATTTTGAGACATTTTAGTTCCTGTGCTAGTCAGGTACATGAATAAATACATAAAGTATGGAACAAACAATTAAATTCTCTTTGTTAGCATGAAGAACTCTTAGATTATATCTAAGAAATTCCCTCTTCTGTTTTTTGGGTTTTGTTATTTTTTTTTCCCCAGGCTGAAAGTAGTTTTAAATTCTAAATTCAAATGCTTTGTCCGTCCCCACAGTGATCTCTGTTGTCTACCTCCACAAAGAAGGTGGATCCAAGCTGACTGTTGAGAACAATCTTTCACACAAGGTATCACTTTTGGGAATCAATACAACAGAACAGTACCAGAGACTATTTAATGGCCGAATACATACAGAAGTAAAAATTAAAGAGAGTTTTTAGAAGACTGATCATTAGTCCAGTTTTAAACTTTCCTGGACTAGAAGTCATTAATAACACCCTTCCTGCTAGTGGCTAGTTCTTAGTATCAGTCATTATAATTATCAGTATATATTCAAAGTAATCAGTCCTTAGCAATCACAGATGACACCAGGTGTAAAAACACAATACCAAGGACTTGATGCTGCCTAATTAGCACTCATGGCAGCAGTCCTGGATGTTCTCAGCCTCCACAGTAAGGGTAAGATGAATCTTCAGGGGATGTCTTCTCCACGCCCACCAAATTCTGTATCTTTCATAAGGCTCGTAAATTCTCACCCCTCAGCCTCAACTCCGTTCTACTACCTGCCAGATACTTGGGGAATATTACTTTTCCAGCCTGTGGCAGGTTCCTTATCCTGTGTTCATCTGCTACTGCTGCTTTTCCTAGAGCAAAACAAATATTCTTGCAGTTCCATAGGTTGCATTTTTTCAATGAGCACTTACTATCCATTGGTGTGCTGTTAATAGCTCTGGGGATGCTGTCCTCAACCAGCGTTCAAATTTTCAAGGTCTTTGCTATTAAGGGGCACTTAAACTATGCATCAAAACAAGAGACACCTGGCTTCAAGTCCACGTCAACTGTTTCTCATAACAATTTGATATTCAGCCTCACAAGCCAGAACCTGAACTTCACACTGTTTGCATCAGGCACAATAAGTATAAGGCCCATGGCCAGCAGTGGTAGTAACTTTTTACAGGATTTTTAGATATAAAATGTTCACACATTTATGCTATATTAATGTGTTCCTGTTTGGGTTCAAAAGAAGCTACAATTAAAGTCTGCTTTGTGTGCTTCTACATTTATAGGTACAGCATGCTTTAGCTGCGGACGTTTCATTAACTAATATAATTGTAGCATCAGGGACTGAAAACTACATTGGGCCAGGCACGTTTTTTAAATTTATAGCTGGATGAGTTCCCTTAGGAAAAGGAGCAGCTTCCCTCTGTTTACCAGCAGGGGGTCCTTTACACATTGATGATATTTTCTCAGTGTTGACCAGATCAGCTTTGGAAAAAAGTTGATCTAATTTCAGAAACCTATAGAAAACCCTCCAAAAAAATCAAGTTTTGATCCAAAACCCTACACTCTGCTCCAGATTCTGCTAAACCTTTATTAAGTAGCTTCAACTGCCTTCTGCCTCACCTGTTACGTCCTATTAGGCAGAGGAGCCAGCACAGTCATCTTTGTACCCATTACTTAGCTTCAAGGAACATTCCTGACTCCTCTGCCATCATTCAGTGCCATATCCAGGGTTCATACTTATATACCCTTTTGTGACTGAGACTGTCAGTAGCTATTGAAGAAGAGAGTAATAAGCTGCTATTCTTAGATTTTGAGCTACATATACTGCATGACAGTTATGTCACCTAATTTTCAAGTATTCGCTGGTTGTATCCAAGCTTTTCTCAGCCTCATATATTTAAAACTCTGTGGAATGGCTTAACAGTGTGCAGCTGCTTAGGAAAAAAATCCAAAACATCTATTTAGGGTTCTAAAAATAAGCATTTAAATGTACCTAATTACAAAGTACTAGAAGCCCCACAGTATTGCAGCTATGTAACCCCGAAGGCAACAGAAATTCTCCTCTGCAGGTTAATTTAAATTCCCTCAGCTGATCAACAAGGCACAAAGTATGTATTGGAGACCAGGCTCTTGAAGTCTTTCTTCTGGCTTACTTAGAGAGAGAGAGACCCTCTCTCTCTCATCTGATTTCTATATTCCAGCAAAATGACAGCCTGTCTTGCATACTCAACTTTGAGAACAGTTTTAGACACAGACTCAATTGCCTCATCACTGAATTACTGCATATAATGCTTACTTTTTCTTGGTTTTAAAAAGGACATAGCAGTTTACAGAGTTAAGGATTTGTCTTCAGGAGAAGATGTCCCCCATGCTGACTTCCCAATAGACAGAAATTATTGTCTGATAACTTTCAAGGCAAGAGTCCAGGATCTGAAGTCCAATTTCTCTGAATTCAATCACACCCTGCTCTTAGATGGTCTTGGTTCCCATATCAAGAGGGACAGTTAAGCTCTTAAAAGTATCTAATTGTCTTCATCCAACATACCAGGACCTCAACCACCTTATTTCATCATTTTACCTGGCTAAGCTGGTGGGTTGACATTACAATACTAAATAAAGGAGGGGGTACTTTTTATGAATTATAAAGTAGGGGGTAATTTTATGAATTATATTGTTAAACAAGAAACATGATACCAGTAAATGCAAAAACCTCTGTAAGGAGGAATATGCTGCAAGCAGTCTTCCCAATAAACAAAAAATGGTGTGTTGCTTGTTTTCCTTTGCTCGTCAATGGATAGCCCATCATTATTTGCCTCCCATTAAGTGCTAACAAGGGTTTCTTACTCACTATCTTATCTATACTCTCCATTAAATAACAAACTTTGGAAAACAATTAGTCTTATTTTGTAATCTCATGTGTATAAAAATAATCTTGATTTAGTGTTGGAGTTCAGGAGAGAGGTCAGAAGTTTAGGAGGAAGAATGATAATGCTCAGCAAAGGTAATCGTTTTAATCTTGGATATAATCACAGTCTTTTTAGTATTCACAGAGATCTAGTGTCAATGTACGTTCACACCAAAATGGAAGGAAAATAAATGGATTTGAGTTAGCTTCTCAGATGCCAATCTAATTAAACACTTAATGTAGAAAATATAGGTGACATATGTAGCAGAGCATAGAAGTACTTCCGCAGTTTATGTAGCAGATTTCAGGTGTAAAACATCAATGATTAAAGCACTCTACCATTTATTTACTCACTACAAAGCAACTGGGCTCAGTTTTATGCAAAGCAAAGGCAGACTTTCATTTTAAATTACCCTTATGGGAGTTAAGTATCACTCGATAACAACAGTAGGGGGAAAATTCTGCTAAAACAACCAGCTGCATTTTAAACAATTCAATTATCCTTTACAATATCTGGGGCAAGACCAAGTGGTAATGGGTTCTAAATGAGAAGGTGACTTTTTTCACTGGCTTTGTTGGTCATTTTCTGTTGCTCTTTGCACTTTGTCACTGTTAAGGAAAAGTGAGGTTGATTGCTAGAAAGTATTTAAGAGTTTAGGCAGAAAGGAGAGTATCTTGGATTTCAGGTCATAAGCTGCCAGTCATGTCAAGTGGCACTGGATGATCTAGCCATTACTGCTTGTATTTGAGCTGGGCAATGCACACAGCCAACAAAACCGGGCTCTGGAGCCCTGCATTCATAGATAGTTATCTTTATTGCCTGGTGGATCTGCTTTATTATTTTCTCCAGACCACTTCTGTTTGACTGATTAATGGGTGTAGGCTCCCAGCATGACCACACCATGGTAGTTTTCCATTTGAATACTCAGAGCAATCTCTGGCACTCCAGTCTGGTTAAGACTGCCTCAGCCTATTGATGACTAATGGCTCTCATAGGATACCCTTCTGACTATAAAATGATATAGGATCAGTAAGGAAGTAGATAGGAGGGCCATTCAAGCTCATTTTTATTCATATTTACTACACATTATACTTTATTTTCATGCTGCCATAGTAACTCATTCAGGAACTGCTGAGAAAAGCAGCAGAATAAGTTTTACTTTCTGGGGTTGATTTCAGGTGTTAAAATAATTTCAAAAAAATCTGTCAGTGCAAGTATGTGGTGAACAATGAAATCTTATATCTGAATCAGTTTCCTTTTTTCCTTGTATACTGCAAACAAAGAAGTGTAAGTCCTCCTGCAGGGATTGTTTGCTTATATATTTTTGTATGTTATCATTGTGATGATCCTACATTAAACCACTTTACTTGCAGAAGAGATCCCTGGTTTATAGCCCCATTTTTAATAGTTTCTATTCATGGTATGAATATATGTTTGTATTTCATGATTTTTAACTATTGCAGTTTGAAAAGAGTAATATTCATCTTAAACACCTTCTGCTTATTTCTGATTCCACAGAAATTCTGCTTCTATTTTTTTTAACTTAAAAGGTTTTTATTTATGTCATTATCCCTGTATCTTACTCTTTCCCAGCCATTCCCATATTCCCTCAAAAGATCCTGTTTTAATTTGATTTGAGCTTTAACTCAGTCACTATACAATGACAATTTCTAAAGGCAGGAAAATAATGTCCTAAAAATCAAGTCTTATGGGAAATCTGTAAAATGACAATTATCTTCTTAAAATATCTCAGACTTATTTAGCTAAGTATATCAGTAACGAATACTGTACTCCAATCTTTAAGCATGCAACCCAATTTCTTATTTCTCTTTTAAGCCATTCACAGGAATCCACTGACTGAATTATATTTCTGCTAATTTGCCATTCAGTTATAGGAGAGAAATATTATTATTGTATTTGTGCAGTCCATTTTTTTTTCCTTTCTATGCAATATAACCTTTGATGGTTTTAATAGAA
>VWZV01019345.1:0-10575 GCA_013397155.1 Irena cyanogastra
TCTCTGGAACTGTTTCGAAGTTGTTTTAAGAATAGCAGCTTGGTTGTTTGTTGTTCTTTCAATTAATGAGAGTGTTAAAACTTCTTTTACCCATACTAATGAAAGGACATCTTAAGACATGTTTTAATACTATGAAGACAGTTTCCTTATCTCTGCGTGGGTTTTCATATCCTGTAAAGATAACCTAGCTATATGTATTTTAAGTCCTTTGGATAATTCAGGTTTTATTTTAAAATATAAAAGATATTTATGAAAAGCAGTAGTTGTCATATGCAAAGAGAAAGATTTCTTTTATCCGCTTCTCAGCTTTTTTAAGTATGAAAATACTGGAACTTGTTGAAAAATGTTAGGAAAGACTTTTTACTGTAGCATGTGCTCCATTAATATAAGCAAGAAAAGGAATTTTCTTAATTGTAGTCTGAGACAATCTCACTGAATACTCACTCTCTGTATGACAGAAGAATGGGATTTGGATTATCATACACTTACTACAGTTGAAGATAAGAAATACATAAGAATCTGAGGCAATATTGTAAGAAGTGTATTCAAGAGACGTTTATACTATATTTCTGTATTCTTAAAGCAGTCCTCTTAAATACTTTCAAAGGTGAGACTTCTCTCCCGCTGTGCATTGATCTTAATATGGCAGTTGTGGGAGGGGAAAATGGATTTTTAAAATGCTTTATCTTGAAGTGATACTTTAAAAAGATTATAACATTGTCATTAGAAGTCTCTGAAAGTCTCTGTGTTTCCGTGAGAATGATTACATTACTGTTATTTTTTAGCCCAATAATCGTGTTTTATGCAAATGGAGATAGAAATGTTTTCTCCCTTGAAATAACTTCATTTCATATAAAATATAGATCCAGATTCACTTATAAATCTACTCCAAGTCCATCAGAATTGAAGATGACTAAAACTAGCAAATTTATAAGAAATGACATTTGCAATAACAGCTATTGGGAGTCATCACTATTAATTTTCCTCAATTCTTTATAATTTTACAAAAATCTGCATATTCTTATAGTCTTACATTCCTTTTACTGTCTTGGTACTTCAGCATATCTAATCTTTCACACTTGCAATAAAGACTTTTGTGAAAACTGCACTCTGAAAATCCTCCACTTTATGGATGTTTCTAAATTCCTTACTCTCACTTCCTGTCTACAAGCAAACCTCATGCTTATTCTGATGTCTTTAGGTATCTATTGTTTTCTTTTGGTGTTCTCATTTTTTTCCCTCTGCTGTAATATGCAGAACACTATTATTTAAAAAGTCTGGTTTTATTGTTAAACCAATGTTTTTACTTTTGTTCCTAAACATTTTATTGAATACATTTGTTCCTCCTCTTTTTTACACTCCACATGAAGTTAAAACTCAAATTGCTCATCTTCAAATCTGTGCAGTTTCTATTTCAGAAATTCTTTTTTTGCTAGCTTTTCCCTCTTGCATCTTACCATGGCTTTTAATTAGTAAATGGCGAGCACTGTTAGCTCTTCCTTAGAACAATTGTTTGTGGAGAGGGCAATTGTTCATCTAGCCCAGAATTTTCTTTTTTGACTGTGATTTTCTTCGCAGACAAGTTTCTAAGAAAAAGTCTTCTAAGAAAAAGTGTAAGAGCAGCACAAGCATATATGATAAGACATTTTCATCTCCTAGCCATTTTAATTTTTGAGTCTTCCAAGCAGGATGTGGATCCTATTGAATTAACAACATGATATGGATTTCTTTTCTGTTAACTTGTTTAGCGTGCCCTTCAGCTCATACAAACTTTTGTTATCTGTAGCCACTCTTCACAAAGACTTCCAGAGATCAGCTGTTTCTTACATAAAGGACTGAATTGTTCATCTTTGAACTTCATCCCCACTGGTTTCATGTCATACCCTGTCCCCAAATCAGAAAACAGAACAAAATATTTTGTGTATTCCCTTTCCTTAGACATAATCTTGTAGATGAGTTTGCCTCTCCTGTATTTGCTTGCATTCTGTTTTTTTTATATATTTGCAGTGTATTATTGTGGGCTTAACCTAATTATGAAAACCTGTATTAATTTTTAAAAATTCTCTGGTCCATAATAGTGAGTTATAAGGCAGCATGCAGACTCAGAGAGTCCCATATGTTCCTAAGATCTCTAGCCAGCCTCCTGCTACAGCATGTTGCTCAGGCACTGCCTACTTGGGTTTTGAGTACTTCCATGGGTATAGTTTCTACAGCCTCTTGGGACAGTGTGTTCCAATGTTCAGCCATCCTCTTGGGAATTCTTTTTAAATACATCCAGTCAGAATATAACATGTTCCAACTTGTATCTACTGCCACTTACCTGTGCAGTTCTGGTGTAAGTCTCACTGCCTCTTCTCTACACCTTCCTATGAAGTGGTTGTAAACAGTGCTGGGGTCCCAACTTAGTTTTCTTTTCTTACAGATGAACAAACCTACTTTTCTTAGTCTTTGAGTCATTCTCTGGACTTGCTCCACTATGTCAGTGTCTTTCTTGCACTCAGAAGCCCAAAAGTTAGCATACCATTCTCCATGTGGTCTTAAGATGGTGAAAAATCACTTCAGTCTGCTGAGAACGATTTTGTTGATACAGATGAATATGTGGCCTTTGTTACTGCAAGGACACACTGTGGAAGCTTATTAGCTTACTAAATAAGGTCCTGTCCACCAGAAACCTCTGGTCTTTCCTGAATGGCTTTTCCATGGCTCCACAGAAAAATGCCTGTACCTACTTTGTGGGGCTATCCCATTCCAGCTACAGCATTTTGTACTTAATCATTATTGAGCTCCTTGACAATCCTGGCATCAAAATACTTTTATGTCCCAAACAGCAGCCTTGCCTTTCACTTATCAACCACCCCCAGTCTGGTGTTGTCACAACTGTACCTCTCTGTTGCAGATGCAGAAAACTCAGATTCTGTAGCAGCCTGGAGATGTAGGTTAAAAATAGAAATGCAGATTTATCAGTGTTTAAGACTAAGTGTATTTGAATAAAGAAAGAAAACTTTTATTAATGGTTAAAAAGTACTAGTAATTTCACTGCTGAAGAACAGTCATGGTGAACATCACTGAATAGCAACAAAGTGCAAGAGAGTACCTTCTTGCTAAATTCAATGCAAAGCAAGATTAAAAGAAAAGGTCAAGATGTTGCTAATGGGTGTTAGGGAGGTTTCAGGTACTATGTTTTTCCTTCGTCTCTGGGTTCCTATGTTCTGTACTTGCTCAGCTTGCATCTGCGATGACCACGTTTGCCATACAGTGTTTATCTACAGGCGCTCAGAGGAGCTCAGCTAGAGGCCGATTTTAGAGTTCCAGCCTAGTGCTCACCACTTTGCCTCTCACACAGCTGACCTGTAATTCCTCCCATCCTCCAGTCACTTTAACACAGTGTGCAGAAGAAATTATAGCCGTGGTGCTTCCAATTTCATAACTTTAAAAAAATTAAGTTCTATGAACTGAGTAACGTCCTGTGAGGAAAAGAGCTGCTGGCTGAAGACATTCCATGCTTCCAATATTAACTTCATGCTTAACTCTGCTTGAAATGTACAAACTTTGCCCCTTCAGGTGGAAAGTGTGAATCACAGTTTTTCTACTGACCAGTGATTACAAGCAGATACGGTTCAACTGAGATGAAGTATGACTGGTTGTATTAGAGAGCTACTTGAATTAATTACATTTGATTAAGGACCTGCACTTTCCTTGAATTTGGGATGATCTTGCCAACACTTGTGTGTAATTTTACTCTCTTCTAGAATTTAGTTTTTTCCTGTTTTCTTCCCTGCCACTCTTACTCAAGATACATTGAACAAAACCTGATATTTTAAATTTCTGCTTTGCCTCCTTTGCTTTAAAACCTGGATCACATTTTTGGTCAAGTCCAGCCTTTCTCTTATTCCATACTGTATGACTTGCAGCTGTGCCTCCTCTTTTTTGTACTGCAGGTTATAATTTCTAGCTTAGGTCAGAAGACAAAAACTAAAAGAGAAAATGGCAGTTGCAGCATGGAAAATTGGAATAGCACTGCTGTGGTTTAATGCCATCTGGCCACTAAGCACCTCACACTCTTGCTGACTCCATTCCATGAGCAGGATGGAGGAGAGAATTGAAAGTGTAAAGGTGAGAAAACTCATGAAATGAGATAAGGACCGTTTAATGGCACAGAAAAGGAAGTAAATAATAATGCTAATAAGACTAATAATAATAATAAAAAAATAAACTAGTTGGAACACAGAAAACAAGTGATGCCCAGTGCAATTGCTCATCACTCCCTGATTGATGCCCAGACACTTTCTAAGCAGTGGCCTCCAGCCAGCTTTCCTGCTTTTTTAATGTACTAAACATGATGTCCTATAGTATGTCCCCTTGGCCAGTTTGGGTCAGCTGATATGGCTGTGTCCCCTCACAACTTCTTCTGTGTTTCCAGCTTTCTTGGTGGCTGGGCAGGAGAAGCAGGGAAGTCTTTGACTTAGAATAAATACAACTTAGCAACAATTAAAACCATCAGTGTGTTATCAACATTAGTCTCATATTGAATCAAAAAACCAGAGCTACTGGAAAGAAAATTAACTCTATCCCAGCCAAAACCAGGACTGTATTTACCCTTTATTTAATACCATTTACAAAATATTCAGGTTCCACACTTTTCAATTAATCACCTTGCCTGTCTTTTGATATATACACATAGATACCATTCCCTTAGAAATGGAAATAATATAACCTCAGGAAGAATTTAGCTTTTTCCCAGTGGGTTTTTTTCCTTTTGGTTTTAGAATGACAGAATCACAGAAGAGCAAATGTTGGAAGTGGTTCATCTGGTACAATGTCTCTGCTCAAGCAGGGCCGTCCTAGAGCATGTGGTGCAGGATTGTGTCCAGGCAGCTCTGGAATATCTCCGGTGAGGGAAACTCCACAACCTCTCCAGACAACCTGTTCCAGTGCTCAGTAGGCCACCTGCATAGCAAAGAAGTTCTTCCTCGTTGTCCAGGTGGAATTTCTGTGCATCAGTTTCTGCCTCTTGCCTCTTGTCCTGTGGTTTGGCACCACTGGGAACAGCCTGGTCCATCCTCTTGACACCGTTCTGTCACATACCTGTATACATTAACAAGTCTCTCAGTCATCTCTTCTTGATGTTGAACAAGCCCAGCTTGCTCCACTTTTCCTTGTAAGAGAGATGTTCCAGTCCATTAATCATATTTCTTACCCTCAGCTGGAGCTGGTCCAGGAGCTCCATGTCTGTCTTGTCCTAAGGAACCCTGTAGTGGGCATAGCACTCCAGGTGAGGCCTCACCAGAGCTGAGTAGATGAGCAGGATCACCTCCTTTGATCACAATGAGATCAAAGTCCTGTGACTGCGCACAGATCTATAGTTCATCCTGTTTGTTCCCCATATTGCAAGTGTTGGTTTACATTTGATTGTATCAATATCCCAGTAGGACTGCAAAGGCATGCCCCATAGTCCTGTCTTGTAATTAAGTCTTTCACTATTTGTGCTTGCTTGTGCCTCCTTTTACTACTGGGGTGGTCACTACAGTTCTCCCCTTCCCACACTTGTCTCTTCAAGACTGGCAATATTCCTATCCCCTTTGAAATCTGGTTTAAGGTCTCTCAACAAGCCCTGCTACCTTATCAGCTAAGATCCTTTACCACCTTTGAGACAGCCCCATTTTTTACCAGCAGGCTTGCTGTTGTATAAACTGACCATGACCAAAACCCTAATTTTTTTCTGGTAACACCTGTCTCAAAGCCAGATATTCATCTGCGTGATTATCCTGTTTCTTGCCCCATCATTCAGAGCAAGTGGCAGGATAGAAGAGAATACAGCATGTGCTCCAGATCCTTTCACCAGTTGTCCCAAGGCTCTAAGTTCTGTCTTGATTGTCCACAACCTACAGCCTTTCTGTTGGAACCTCATCACTGCTCACCTAGAAAACTAATAGAGGGTAATAATCCATGGGCAGTACCAGGCTAGGAAATTTCTTGGCGATGTCCCTTACCTGGGCCTCAGTGATAATGCACCTCCTGGTGGGCTGGGTCTGGTTGGCATATTGGGCCCCCCATTCCTCTAGAAAGGGGACTACTACCCTTCTTTTCCTCATATTTGAGGAGATTGTGATAAAAGGGCTAAGCTGCCCTGCCCTAGGCAATCTCTGTATCCCAGAAGAACCTTCATCCACTTCCTCACTTCCCTAGTTTTCAGATTCCAGGGCATCAGAGGGTCAAGGTATAAATAGACTCAATATTTATTCTTTACGGTTATCTTATGATGATATCTAATTATCTCAAATACAATAAATCCCCCAGACATTGTGAAAATAAGAAACAAACAGAATTATAGAACTAAACAAACATTAAGCTGCTTTATGATTTGTCCTTTGGATTATCTCTTTCAGTTAATAGATTTCATGTTTTACATTCATATGAAAAGAAATCCCACTGAATTTCCTTTTCTACTTGCTGGCAAATGTTTTTTTTTAGTGAGCTTTATGTGTGTTCTTTGCTAGCATTAAATAGGAGATGCTATATAAGCCCAGAAAGTATAACATAAAGTTCAGCTTAGAATTTTGGATTCTGGAGTTGACACTTTCATTTAATTTTTCATCAAGTTAGTATGATTTGGTCTCTGTCAGTAATCCAGCGGTGTAAATGTAACACAAATATTTAACATTATTCTGTAAAGATCTGCTGATTGTTCTTGCCCTCAGTTTTACAAAGGAAAAAAAGAGGCATTTTGATTGTAGTTATATCTGACAAGAATGTTTGAAACATTTAATTTCTCTGAAAATTCAGGTGTCCCTTAAATCAGTGATGAAGTGCTGGTACACTGTGGATTTTTCCTGTAGAGGATGACAGAGGACTGATGATTTCTTACTTCATTGTCCTAGTTCTAGAGATTGTTCCTGTTCCCCTAAAATCAATAGACATAGGCTCAGAAAAAAAACTCTATAGTAATAATTTTGGCCAGTCTATCAGGTGATCTTAAAGCTCTGCTAATTATATTTGTTGCCTAAATATACCAGTTTTCTTTACCTCACAGAGTACCCTAGTCCTTATGGAGTATCTGATATCAGATTTAAATATGAAAATTTAAATAAATTTTCAGATTTAAATAAATATATTATTTATTTAAAGACATTATTTATATGCTAACTTTCTATACTGTGTATCATGCTCTATGCTCTAGTCTCACACACAAAACAGATCTCTTACTATACAAAAAAATTGTAAGGCATATGCAACCAAAAGGAGTTTTGAAGGTTTCTTTCAAAGTACATTTGGAAAAAAGTAACAGTATTTAAAACTGCAGAGTAGAATTCTGCAATATAGAATTAAATTTTGATAAAAGGTTTATGGAACCCACTTAAGTCCTACTTAAGATTAAGAAAGACATGCTAGATAGTTGGCAAGCACACAAATACCTACTGTTGATTCCAGAGAGGTTTCTGAAATTATGCTTTCTGGGACAATTCTATAAAGAAAAAAGTGTTATGCATTTAAAGTATCACAATCCCAAGCTCTTCCATGGAGGAAAGGAATTTTTTTTCCTCTTGAAACTCTTTCAGAGTGCCAATTCTTAATAACATGTAGAAGAGAATCCTTTGTGCTGTTTACATTCCAATTCTTTCAAATCTGTGAAGTGACCAGCTTAAAATCTACAGGAAAGATACAGAAATTACTCCAAGTGAATTGTATGAATGGTTGGGGGTTTTTGATGTTTAATTTCTTTTATACTCAATATTTTAGAAACTTCAGGCTTCTAAAAAACAACTTAAAATGATGGGTTTGAACTGAAGCATTTATAAGTTCAACAGCCTAAAAAGGAATCTCCAGGCTCTGAGGCATCCTGTGATATTAAACCCTGTTAAATAGCTATGTTCCTCTTTTAATGCACTTACTTTTTTGCCATTAGGTAGTGGCTCATCTCCAGATGATGAATTAGTTATGCAGTCTTACTCTAGACTTTTAGACTTATCTTCTTTTCTTCTAATCTCCCACAGCTTTGTAAATATTTCTTTGACTTCTTCTCAGATTTTAGTACATGGTCAAAATAGCAAATTATTTGAAATACAACAGATGGTATAGATTTTTTATAAAGTAAACTCTCTGTGCATGTGTCTGACCTCAGAGAAATGTACTTGTTTATTTGTGCATTACATTCTGGGTTGACCACCATGCTTAGAGAGCCTGGATTAAGTCTAGTTTGGTAAGACATACTGCTTTTGCTAGCTTGAGAAATAAACTCTAAATTTTAGGAATGTGGAATGTCAAGGTACTTTTTGCCAAGTACTTATGCTACTTTATAATCCTTAGATTTTTACCAAGCCGTGATGCATTCACTGCTATCAGTAGGCAAAATTATGCCCCCAACATTAAGCTAAACAGTTTTCTAAAGGTTCTAACAGTGTCTATCATGAGTCTACCCTTAAGAGATCTAGGATTACAACCAACAACCTGCTTAGCTGCTATGCTTTTAAATGAAGTCTGTATCCCTATGAAACATAGACTAGGGGATTGGACTCAGGGTGGTTCCTTCTGTTCCATGTCCTTTCCACTGACCTCTCCTTTCTTTTCTCCTCAAGACTGCTCTTTGAAGCAATTTATGCTTGTAATTGTTTTTTGCTCATTTGGGCCAAGTCCTTTCCTTGGAATTAACTAATAGTTATCAGATATATTTGTGCAGTGGCAGAAATTCTGCCTAACACTCCTGCCTGTTCTTTGACGTAATTGTGTAGAAGTACATTAATTTCCCTTAATTTTACCCCATGAAATGTGTTGTTTGTTTTTGTAGAATCATGACAGTATTTGCAAACATGGGAGAAAAAAGAAATTATTGATGAAGTCATATTTTACTGACTTGCAAAGTGAATTTGAGCTGATATTCCAAAAAGTTTTTATTAGAAATTTCTCAAGAGTGGAAGTGCTTTAGAATTTTAAGTGACAGCAAATGGCTTTATTATAGTGCTAAGCATACCATACCCAGCTTCTTGTGTGTTCTGTTCCTCTTCCAAAAATATATTTGTAAATGTATATGTATCTGATTATAATTTTGAAAGGTCTTTTAATGCCATTTTCTGAACAGAACAATGCCAAATCTGCCATTGTTCTGTTAGTTAGGATGTTAAAAATGTACTCAGATAAAAGACAGAAAGTGAACACAGGAGCTTAGAATTTCCTTTGAATATTTAGAGATTCATGTGTTTCCCATACCTTGGCCTGTTAAAGGTTTTATCTCTTGGTGGATGCCTGCCATTTCTGTGCTGAGTGCAACCAATCCCCTTCTCAGTTACCTGTTGGAAACTGCATGGTGCCTATGGTCTCCTCATCAGGCCATGCACATAACTGTTAGGAAAACAGCCTGATAAACATTACCCTTCACTTAGCAAATCCATGAATACCATCCCAACTCTTTGAGAACGTGACAATTGGCAGGTATTGAACTTCACTAACATGTAGCATTTTATTAGGACTTCTATCACCTGATAATTTCTTCTTTTATCCTTTTCTTCCTCGCTACAGTGCTCCTCAACTAATTTATTAACCTCTCTTTCCAAATAAGAATCATATTGCCATCCAAGATTCTTGTTTTCTACTTTATCTGGAACAATTCTCTTCAGTATTGTTTGCTCCAGGAAATTAAACCATGGTGTACTAGCCATTCTTGACAACCACCTCTGACTTTTTCTTGTCTCTCTACTTCTGCGCCACTCTCAGGTACCATCATGCCTCGGTATGGTCTGGCCTGACAGCTGCTCCTACTTTGAGCAGGAGAGTGGACTTGATCAGGGGAGGTCATTATCAGCTTCTGTGATCCTATGACACTGATCTGCTTGCTTTCAAAGAAGTACCACATTGGAGGGTTGCATTCTTATGTGTCTGGAATTCTCTACTTGGTCCTAAGTACCATGTAAAAAAGAGTTCTGCTCCTTCTAAGTGACTACATTTGTTCTCTAATAAGAAAAACTCTGTTCAAGGTAATTTAAAATAGACAATCACATAATGGATTTTATATGTTGATTAGCAGTTAAAATATTAAAGTAAGTTTATCATACCCTGTGTTCAAAGTAGTTGTTACAAAGAAAGTATTTCAAAATCCTTGTTTAGTGTCTTTTATGTGAGATCAAATAGTTGTTTAATCTTGCACAGTATTCTCTGCAGAACCAATTAACTTATTCTTTCTATATGCTGCAGCTCAGAAAGTCTTTGTAATTAACAGAAAAGTAAGCACTTTAAGCCTGTATTTTTTTAAAGTACATTTTTCATAAGGTACATATTTCTTAAGAAAGTTTGTTAAAAGTACAAGAACTGAACACTTTAATTCCATTTTTTAGTATATTTAGGTGATTACTGGAAGACAATAAAAGCTACTGGCACTTCTAGATTTTTAGTAATGAATTTCCCTTATTAGGAGATTCTAGTTCCATGCTTTTGTCTTGAGCTTTATAATGATTCAGTTGAATGTATAGCAGGCAGAATTGCATCTGTTCATTACATAATTTTTACCTATGAGATGTGACTATACAAAATCTGAAAAATTAGATTTAACTGTCAGTGCTGTTAAATAGCACATACAACATACTTAAA
>VWZV01019453.1:0-19579 GCA_013397155.1 Irena cyanogastra
ATATAGAGCATTTATGATGCAATCAGTAGGTTTGTTTTGCAGTCCATATGTTGGTAGGAGCCTTTGTGATGTTACATGCATAAGAGCTACTCTGAATACTTTGTTAAAAATTCAAGCATATAATTTTGGAACTACTGTTTCTGGGATTTTATTTTTTCTTTTTCGTATATTGTGCCAAAGTTACAGCCTCGCTGTATGGTTAAGGCTTCCAAATTCAGCTTCAAGTGTACAGGGTGTAATTACTTAGTCCAGTAAGAATGGGATTCATTTTATTTGCATGGCAGTACTGACCAAAGGTGCTACGGCCTTCTAATAATAATTATTTCTACAAAATCAACAGTCCAACAAAGTTCTCAGTCTTCTAGGACGTTTGCAATAAGTGGTTTCTGTTTCACGTATGTGAGGCATGTGGTAGTAGAGCTTTCATTATTTTTTTTCCAGGTCTAGGTCCAGGTCACGCTCCAGGTCCCGGTCTGTTGTATGGCCTCGAAGCAGGTGAGACACTTATTTTAATTCAAACCATTAATGGGTTTGGTTTGTTGTTCGATTGTGGTGTTGTGGTGGTGTGTTGTTTCTATTTTTTTTTTTTTTCTTGCCTGGGAGAACTTGTCTGAAAGCACTTAGCTGTCCAGCAGAGCAATATTTGCACTTAATAATTTATGGCTTTTCACAGACAAAAGTAGTGATGTACAATTTAACGTCAGTGGAGAAAATTCTTAAAAACAAGTTAATTCTTAGGTATATTGTAAATTGAGGATGGCTTTGTGTGCTGTGCTGCTTTCTGCTTAGCAGTGGAAGAGATGCTCATGCTGCTGTTAACCAGTTCTGGGTCGTTGTGACCATTCCCATTGTCAGTAACTCTGATCCAGTAAAAAGTTACTTGTTATGAGGGGAGGAAATGGGACAGGCAATGGCTCAGGATAGTGACCAGGAAGGTTTCAAAGCAGTGGCATGTAACATTTTGTTTAACGTGTGCCAGCAGTGTCCTTGTAACATTTCTGTGAGTTAATAGGACACGTAAAGGTGAATCTCGATTACTCTTCAAAAACAGTTCTGAGCAGAAATAGAGAAAAAGCATTTTGCTTTTTTGGCCAAGCTTGTCTAATGGAACATTCTGATATTAAGTAATAGCCTGAATTCTGACACTTTAGGAAGACATTTTTTTAAGTAATCGCAAATATTTAAATTGATAATGTAAGTGAAATGTGGGAGGAAAGTTTCACTGTTCAAGTAGATTTTAATTCCTGAGGTAAATTTGGAATAGTTTACTCATTAGTAGCCAGATATTGGTGCAAAATCTATATTATGCTTTAATAAAATCGGCATTGGGAACTTGAGCTGAAGAATGCACCAGCTCTTCAGCACACACGCTTACTTGTGGCTGATTCCAGGCTCTTAATGTGCTGTTAAAATATTTTCTAAGATGACACTTGAAACTATTCTTCCCTTTCTAGAAGGGATACTTGCAGGTAGGAATAAAGTGTGGGAGTCCAGTCTGGTTTTGTGGAACTGGCAGCTGAAGCTTTGCTGGGGAGCTTCCTGTGCTTGCGCTCTTGTCTTCTGGTGAGGGGGATGGATTCCCGTGGAAGGTCCCAGGGAAGGCCTGCAGCACCAGAGCCTTCCCTCTGTGGTTGGTGCTGCTGCGTGGGGTGAATTTGCTGTTGCTGGTGTAGCTAACTCTCCATGTGTTTGCATGCCCACTGGCTGCTTTGCTGAGCTTTATTTTTCTCCTGTTGTAGGTCTGAGTCTCATGGTAGATCTAAATCTGGCTTACCTGCTAAAAGGTGAGCGTTCAAATACAAGTACCGCTCCATTGGTTTTTGTTTTGGTTGGTGGGTTTTTGTGGGGTTCTTCGGTTTTTTCCTCTCATGATTCAAAATCTCTGGACTGGTATTTCAGTTGTAGGGTTGGTTTTTTACTTTTCATAGCTGATTTCAAAAACATTTTTCATATATTATGGGGTTTTTTGAACAGCTGATTTTTTTGTGGGACAGTAGGCAGTTCTCACGGAATTTTGCATACAGACTTTTACACTCATTATTACAAAAAAAAAAAATATTTGACAGGATTTGGGGCGTGTTTTCTCGTACCTTTGTTCTTAAGTGTCTGTAGTTCCCTCTCCCTAACTCTGCTTGATTCACTGCTCCTGCTTTGCAGGGTAACTGTGATTTTCAGCAGCTTTGAAGCTGTGTGTTGCTCTTTTTCCGAGGGCTCCGGCTTCCAGCATTTTTCCTTCTCACCTGCAGCTTCTTGCTTAAAGTAACTGGGTACACTTGCTACCAGCAGTGTCAATGCATTTAACAATATCAAATTGTTCTGGTTTTAAATGGTCAGTGGTTACTGAGAGCACCCAAGTGTACCAACCACACTGATTGGTTTGTTTGTTTGTTTGTTTGTTTTTAAACAGCCGCTCAAAGTCCAGATCACCATCTCCAAAGAGAAGGTAGGAATGTCTTAAAACTGGAGTCTGTCCTTATGGTTCAATAGCACTTGAGCTGGAGCAGTTCCTAGAGAAGGAAAAAGGATAAATGCAAAAGGATAAAAGCTCAGGATTTTTACTTGCCTAAGTCTGAACTGTGAGAAGATTAATTGTTCATTGGCATTTCCTGCTGCTGGTAGGCATAATGTCATGATATAGCTAAGGAATAAGAATAGCTGCTAAGGAAACCTTGAATGAAATGTTTCTGAGGAATTTAGAATTTAGGAACAATGAGTAATGTAAGGTGTGGAGCAAGCCAGTAAAGTAGTGTAGGATTAAATTCCTGCTGGTGACTCCTGCAGGCTCAGGAGTTGCACAGCAGCCAAGCTGTGCTGTGCTCCATGAAGGAAGAAGTTTTCCTGTGTTACCAGAGCAGTATGTGCTGGAATTGAGATTTCTGAGCAGGCTTGATGTCTCAGCTCTCTTAATTAGTCTTCAGCTTTCAAGCTTAAAGCAGTTTCTAAGTTACAGTGTAAAATACACCACTTCTTTCATTATTTGAGAACTGTAAGTGAAAATAGGAGCAGAACTCCAGAGTAAGCCTGGGGTAGCATGCACAGTTTCTGTTGGTTTTGCCGTAGGAGTTGTTAATGGTTTGTTGTCTTTTTTCCTTTCAGTCACTCACCATCAGGAAGCCCTTAAAGGAATGAAAGTCCTAAAAGAATGGGTTCAAATTTAAGAAGTTTAGTAAAAAAATTATTTTGTTTACATTATAAGGGATTTTGTGATGTAAGGGCTTCGTCCTAGAAGGCTGTTTCTATTGACTAGCAATTGGCATGAATCTCTATCTTCTAAAAGTCTTGTTAGCAGACTAATACAAAACTCTTCTGTTGTGTTTGTGTTCTGTGATCTGAAAATGTTGGGCGCTTTTTTTTTTTATTGGTGCATTGAAATAAACTGCATTTCTAACTAAGAAATCAATTGTGATAACCCTGCTGTTCACAGTTGGGATGGGGAAGCAGGCGTGTGCCCCTGGGGTGGAAAACAGCAGGCAGGTTGGGACAGGCACACGTGTGCCTTCTGCATCCCTACGCAGTGCCAGCTAGAGGGAAGAGGTACCAGTGCCAGGTGTCTGCTGTGTATATACTCTGTGTCTGTATACCTTTTTTAGGATGTTTGAGGGGTTTTGTGGAGATGACAGGTCTTAAGCACAACATGCAGGTCATGTTCAAGTAGCGGGATCTGCAGGGAATTGAGAGCTCAATTTCCTCCTGTCTGACCCTCTCTTGCCTGGTTCCATCCTGGCAGTGAAGTGCACCCAGGGAAAGGCCGTGCTGCTGTGCTGATCTGTGGTTGCTTTGGGAAACCAGACTATCCCCATCTCACCATGAATAGGTTACTGACTTAATTAATAGTGCAGAATCTTTGCCAGTTAGATATATCTTTGCAGCTGATAATGGCTGTTAGCAGAATAGCCAGGGAATTGGACTGCCAGGTAATTTTAGGAATGGTAGGAAGGACAGCATGCCGCTTTTCCTGGAGTGGCTGAACAACTGCCTGCCCAAGGGAGGTGGGGAATAAATTCCTCCCTTTGCTGTGCCTGTGCATGGCTTTTGCTTTTGTTTTATTGAATGTATCTCAGCATGTGAATTTCTCACATCCCAGAGGTTTCTATTCCTTCTGGAAGAGCTGCCATTTTCCCATTTTCCAGAGTCTACTGTAAGCCACCTTAACTTCAACAAGCAAACAAAAGAAAAAAAAAAAAACAAAACTCAACAGTACAGTTGCCAACTTGTTCTTCCAGAGGTCAGTGCCACATTTTGGACTAATAAATACATGAGGACAGTGATGTTACTTGGTCTGTTTTCAGGCAGTGGCAATGGGTGGTGCTTTACATTTACAGAAAGCTGTCCCTGATGTCACTGTGTGGTCACAAGCTTGACAATCATTCCGATGATCCGAGAGCCACGGGGGCACATGCACAGATCCATGCTGGGATTCTTGATTTTATCCTGCAGCAGCTGGTCCAGCTCGCAGCGCAGCTCTTTCACCAGCTCAGCCACCTAACACACGTGGTAAAACACAGGCAAGGGTAAGGGTCACCTCCACCTCAGCTCTGCAGCTCTCCCAGGATGGCCCCTCCTCCTGCTCACCTGGTGAGAGGCAGCCACAAAACGTATCCAGCCGTCGTCCAGGGAGATGACAAAGTCCCCCTTGAGCAGCTGCATGTGCACCTGGCCACCCCCGAGCAGCACCAGCGGGTACACAGACACCATGCTGCAGTCCCGGATGAACACGCGGCTCGTCTTGACCTTCTCGTGGTACACCAGGTATGGGCTCTCAAAGTGCCTGGTCTGGGACAGGGACACAAGAGCCTGCTTAGAGTGATGCTGCTCTTCCTGCCTCTGCCGCACAGGCCTCCTCTGCCTCTTCTACAGCGGCAGAGAGCAGCAAGTGTGCTGAAGTGCACCTGCAACACCAACAGACCCTCCTTGACCCATAAGAGCTGCCAACAGCTGTTTGCTCCAGAGGCTGGAGTTCAACTCTGTGCCCAGGAGGACACTCCTAACTCAGGAATGCACCATTATTTACAATCCTAACACAGGACTGTTCAATCATTAAGATTTTTTATTTTAAACATCAATAGGGATCCTCACTGTAATTTTAAATACTCTAGCAAAGGTGATTTCTTTTATAAAAAAAGAGCATGCTTTGCAGAAAAAAGCATACTGACCTGGTAATTCACAGATGAAGGATGAATATAAACATAACCATCATTTTTAGTAACAAACTTCAGCTCTTCTGCTTTTGGTTGCATTTTGACCGCTCCCGTACTGGTCTTCTGGTATTTACCCTCTGGCTTTTTCACCTGTATGTTAAGAAAAAAGATTGTAAAAATCTGCTGCACCAGAAAACCTTTTAACTTTATGCTTCAATTTTTTCAAAACCAGAAATTCTGTAGTAGCAACATGTCAAGTCACTGGAGACAGGTATTACACTCCAGGTGCTGTCTAACCCTGACTTCCTTTGTAATCTCAGTCTTCTAAAAAGGTGTAATTTTAAGTGGCTTCTTGACATTAGCTGCTGGCTTCTGTGTGACACTAATCATCCTGTAGGAACAGCAGCAGTCTTGGGCAATACAAACTGGAGCTCTGCTCCAGTCTCTGACACCACAAGCAGCAAACTTTGGCAACCTAAGCCAGGCTCAAGGCTGCCACACTGAGCCCAAATGAAAGCAGGCTCTGTGGATATGCTAGACCAAAGAAGGAAAAATGAAAAAGCATTCTTTTACCTGGACAACATTGGGATACAGTGCAGCACACAGCATAGCTGAGATCAGCTTGATGTTCTCTGCATTTGAATTTGCCTGTGAAATCAATAGGGGATCATTAGGGATCCTGGAGGTCACTGTGTGAAGGTAAAACCCTGCTCCAGGGATGACTGAATTCCTAAAACTGGTTCACTTTTACAGCTGCACTCCTGTGCTTTATAGAGGAGGACAAGTCACTGCTCCTGCAGCCTCAGGCTGGACCTGGGCTGTGTTTCCCCCCACTATCAAAGAAGCAAATTGGCCACCACTGTCCTGGTGCCCAGCTGAATTGTTCTCTGACATCTGGCTAAGTGGTTTGCACCCTAGAGAAAGCAAGCACAAGTTGTCCTAAAGCACAGGAGATCCTACAACTACCAAACCCTGATCACCATGTAACCCCAGGACATCTCTGGTCCCAGTCTTTCTGGAGGCAGTCCCCATGAAAAACTGCAGCAGCATTTTGAAGCACTGATGAAATGCTGTGAATTACCTCCTCTCCTGTGGCATCCAACACGCCGTCACCTCCTTGGGACCACTTCTTTTCAATATCCCTGGCTCTCAATCCCTCCTTCACAAAGCCAATGTCAGAAAGCAGCTCTGCAAACTGCCTCTTCAGACTGGCAATTTCCTACAACAGACAGAACGCTGAGACTGTTGCCACGCCCAGCAGGAAGAGTCTGCCCCAGTGGCTCATTTCTGTCACTGGGATTCCGACAGTCCCTGTGCCAGGCCACAAACACTGGCTTACCTGAAGAACTCTTCCTGATAGAAAGTTCTCCCTGCAGTAGTTGTAGCTTGCTTGAGAGCCCTCTTTGATACTTAAACGCCATCCCTGATGGGGAGGGATGGGAGGAAGCCTTTAATAAAACATTTCTGCTTGAATTTCAAACATATCACAAAACCCCAAGACAGGCTACTGAGTTTTAACTCACTTTATAGGCCTGGAGAAGAGCCAGGTAGTCACTCTTTCCTACTGCAAACTCCAACTTCTTTTTGTTTGCTTCTTCCCTTTTATCCCATGGTGACACCTAGACAGGCAGTAACAGGTTAGTGTGTTCTTCCCCTCGCCACTTGGACGAGCCATTCTAGAGCTACATGGCACATTCTCTTTGGTATTTTCACAGCAGCTTACAGGTCAGAATGCAAATTTTTCCTGTGGATAACAGAAAATAAAAGGTATTCAAAAAAGTACCTGATCAAAAAGCCAAAGTGACAGTGAACACACAGAGATCCAAACTGACCTCTGCATTCGCAGCTCAGATGTGTCAGCTGCATCATTATCACTATTTCACAATTCATATTACCAGTAATTTTCACACCAAATTTGGACAAAATGTGTGCACTTCTTACCTAAAAATCGAAAATAATGTTCACTGTTTCTAATGTATATAAATACCACTTGCTGCTACCACATGGTTTTGAACTTCTGCTTAAAACTGGACTTTTCTAACAAGCACTGCATTAACACATAAACTGTAAGCTGAAAAGAAGAATTAAAATTCTCAAGTGTAGTGTGCTACAAGTCTCAACAGCATTTTGCTGCTGCACAAAACTACAGCCCTTGGGTTAAGAATACTTACGAAAGGTGACTTAAAGGCCAGGCTGGCTGCTATGGTCAGCGCAGGATCCAGGCAGCGGAAGATGGTGCCAAACAGCATGAGTTTGCCAATCCTGACATCCACAGGCAGCGAAGCCAAGTGGTATCCCAAAGGGGTGAGCTTTTCCTCTGCTGTTAATGCTCCCAGGTCCCGCAGTCGCACCTTTGACGCCTGCAAGGACTCAGTCCTAGGGGGCTCGATCAGTCGTGATAAGACAGAGTGAAGACTCTGCTCAGAAAACATCTCCAGGATCTTAATTCTTAAGAGGACAGGAGGGAAAGTTAAAAAGAAAAAACAAAGAAAAAAAGCAGCTTAGCTCCACATACGGGATAAAAAAGCATGCTTTTGTAAAAACAGAATGAAGAAAGCAAACAGAAAACATGCTTTGAAGAACACATTCCCTAGAAGAGGTCCTGTAACACAAAGCTGATGTCAGGGAGCAATGTGGAGTAATGAGTCTGTAAGAACAGATTTCTATGTAGTACACTGAGGTTTGAAGTCAAGTTTTTACTGCAAAGCTGTAATTTGTGCTTCTTTGTTTCCTTTCAGTACAAAGGGGTGCACAGTGTGCAGCAGAGATAGGAAGCCCTCTTCTTTTAATGTTTGCATGATGATGGTGCTTGGTGTGGGTTGTGGCAGGTGCTCCCTGCAGCTAAGGAAGGACATTGTACACACTGGCTTTTTCAAGAAACACAAGAGCTCACCTTAGACAGAGCTGCTCCAAGGGCACTCTCTGTATTTCTGGCAGCTGTTGTTTTACAAGCTGATGGTTGTAGTGGTGGCTGCTGAAGAGATGGAAGCAGACGCCCGAGGCCACGCGTCCTGCCCGCCCTTTCCTTTGCAGAGCATTAGCCTTGGACACAAAGGTGTCCTCCAGACTTTCCATTCCTTTGCCTGGGTCGTATCTACAGGAGAGCAAGAGACAGGCTTGTATTCACAGAGCCACAGAATGGTTTGGCTTGGAAGGGACCTTAAATATCATCCAATTCCAACTTCCCCCTGCCACATACAGGGACACTTTCCACTATCCCAGGTTGCTCAGAGCCCTGTCCAGCCTGGCCTTGAACCTTCCAGAGATGGGGAAGCCACAGCTGCTCTGGAAAACCTGTGTCAGTGCCTCACCACAGTAAAGAATTTCTTCTTCATATCTAATCTAAACCTGCCCTCTTTCATTCTGAAGCCATTTTACCCCTTGTCCTGTCACCTGCCCTTGTAAGGAGTGACTATTCATGAGTGCACAGAGAACAGGCTGGAGGTTGAGCAGGCAGATGCTGCCAGCTTCTGTATGGATACAATTCCCACCCCTGCCCTTGGATCTGAGTTTAGACTGGCTTTCTCCACCTTGTAGCAGCTTTCTACAGACCAACTTCCCTTCCAGTTTTTCCCAGCTCTTTGGAAAACTCAAGGCTTAAAACAGTTTACAAAACTCTGAGGAATGAATGCCAGTACCTTTTCTCTTTCATTTTTCCAGAGTCAATCACATAGACCACGTCATCGATGGTGACAGATGTCTCTGCAATGTTGGTAGAGATGATGATTTTGGTAACTCCCACAGGAGGCCTGAGGAACACAGACTGCTGTTCCTCACTGGACAGTGAGGAATGAAGTGGATAAACCACACACCTGCAAGGACAACAGGACAACATGCTCAGGGCATCTCCAGCCTCTTCCTTCTTGGGAACAATCTGCCTGCACACACTTTTGCCTCACTAGACACTGTCCAGAGCGTTACTTCTCCTTGTAACCATCGGAGGCCAAACACAACCACAACCAAATGTAACTCAGCAAACATTCTGATACAAATCAAGGGCTGAGGTTTCAGCAGCCTGGATCGTGCAGAGCACAAAACAGAAACCACTCCTCACTAGGGTCTCTGAGAAGTGCAACTACTGACCTTCCTGAGCTGAGGAGAAAAACCAAAGGAGTGAGCCAACAAGAGTAGAAAAGGAATTACCCTGACTGGAGTCAGCTCACACATTTTAAAAAAGCTTATTTATCCCTGGATAAAGGCAGGCTTTGTGCAGGAAATTACTCTTAATTTATGGGTAAAGACTGACAATTCTGGAGCTTTTCTGCCTTACCTCTTGCTGTGTCTGTTATTAAAAAGAGCATTAGTCTGAAGTTGCTCATAAAGCATCTTGATTTCTGCTAGGCCAGGCAAAAATATCAACACAGCACCTATATATGTAGATAAAACAAAAATTTAAAAACCACTCAACAAAAAGGACAGCACAATATTTTATAAACGTGCAATTATTGTACCAAAAAAAGCACACAGGCTGTAACAGTCCTTCACAAAAGACTTTGTTCAAAGTAGACAATTTTCTCACCTTCCCCCTCCCATGTATATCACAAGCTTTGTAACTCAACTAGAATTTTTTTTTTCAAAAATAATCAGTAGCTACAGAAACTCTGCAAGCAAATCATTAGCTTTGGGCTGTCCATGAAGCTTCCGAGAATCTTCTTTCGTTTATCTCCCAAGGACAATGAAATTACCTGGGGGGTATGAATGTCTGCCAGCAACTATCCATTCCAGCAAGGCTTCAATTAATTCTAGATTAACTTTGTCCAAGTCCATGACAGACATTGTTTTCAACACTGCCTTGCTAACTCCTGGGAAAAAAGAAATAAAACATGCAGTAAATCCATGTCTTGTAAAAAACATCTATGGATGCATGGGAGCAGTTACAGCTTTGCTTAAAGAGCACCTGGCTTAGACCTGAAGAGGGCAGATCCATGCTGTGCCTCAAGCAAAGCTGCTTCAGCAAGAACAGATACAGAGAGCAAAGTGGAACTAACAAGACATCTGAAAAGGGATGGAAAGAAACAGTAGCTGAAAGCTGTCCATTTTCAGATGCTAAGAACTAGTTTCAGCAAAATGTTTGCTGCAGTTTAAGAGAACAATGAGTTCTATTTTTTTTAAGCTGGCAGGAAGTTTCTCATCTAGAACTTCACAGGTGCAAAACTGATTTTTAGATAAGCATTCAGCTTACAGTGCTAATATCCCACATTGTCTGTATGGCAATTTATTAAATTTAAGAAGGAGCTCACCTTTATATCGTGTAAGGAGCTGCTTCAGAGTTAGTTTCTGGTCTGGGTCTGAATCTCTGACCGTGGTGTCAGTGGTTTCCAGAAGACCAGCACGCCTCAGGTCTTCCTCTACTTCTTCAAATGCAGTTCTTTTGTGTCTCCCATTCTGTTCTTGCTTTACCTTCCTCCTGTAGGGACTGCTGTCCTCTAAAACATACCTGGACAGCAGAAGAACATTTGGTGGTGTGGAAGGAAGCCTAACAGTCTCCTTCCAATACAGTCTCTTCTCTAACTACAGAGATAGAGTACCCAAAATATTTTTTGTAAGTCTGAGAGGAACTTTGTATAAACCATAGATAATATTAAGGTCAAGGTGCTTTAGTAGAGCTCTAAGAGTGCAGGTGATGAGGGAGATCTGAGAGGATTTACTTTTTAAATAAATGCACAGAACTACTGCAGTCTCAAGGTCAAAAGTTCAACCTCACCACCCAAATACATCTGAGAATATGTGAATTTCACACCTTGTCATTGCAATCACATCTTCCAGAAAAAACTGGTCCACAGGAAACGTTCGACCTGAAAGGAAACATGAGAATAAATCTATCTACACGTGCCACAACAGCATGGAGAGAAGAGGAAAACCACCAAAGATTACTGTAATTTTATACAGGTTCTTACGACATGCACTGGCTTCAGAGCTCTCATCCACACCGCACTCTTCAACGCAATTTCTGACCAGGACAAACAGTGTGTGTCTTCCAAGCATGGAGTGCTCAAGGCCAGGTTGGATGGGGCTTTGAGCAACCTGGTCTAGTGAAAGGGCATCCCTGCCCTTTATACAGACAGCACAAAAATGTCAACATTTCCTAGTCCTTTCTCTCCTAAATCTCATCAGTCTCTCCCTCTAAGTCTTCAGCATCAAATTTCTTGTATACATCCTCATCTTGAATTGAGAAACACTTTGCAAGAAGAAACGGTGAAAACATTTCTAAAATGATGGATGATAATAAAAAATGAATGTTTTTTCACCTGGTATGTTAATGATTGGACAGGAGTGGAAGTACTGAGAGAAAAGCTCAGCATTCAGGGTGGCACTCATCAGTATAATGCGCAGGTCTGGCCTCTGAACCATTATATCCTTCAAAACCAGCAGCAGGAAGTCACTGAAGAAAACAGGCAAAAGAATATTTGAATGTCTTCAGCATTAACTTTCAGACTATTTTTCTCCCCCTTCTGTCCACCATCCTGGTGTTTTCCAACAGCACAGCAACACCATCACAGAAGCATGAGCTTGTCAGAATGGCCTAGTGAAAGGCAATCTGCAAATCTGACTCTGTTCTGGTTTTTCCTTACTGGAGTGTCAGGATTACTTAGGAAAACCATTTAAACAAAAAGTTTTATGAATTACTTACATTAATGACAACACAAGAACATCAGATAAGAAATTAACTCAAAGTAACAGATGAGTCCTTTTTGCTTCTCATATTCACTGGAAGAGTTACTCAAACTTACCCACTCTTCCCTGCTCACTGTATTTTTCCCTATATATTTATAGCATTTGTGGGACGACTAGAAGACTGGCTTGAAGTGATTTTAAATAAGAAGGAAGAGGAATCCTTGAGAGACACAAGCCCATTAAGTGGCTAAAATACCACCTGAGCTGAAGAATAACGGGTAGGAGACAAAGCCTCCTGCACTGCAGTGTTTGACAAGGAAAACAAAGAAAAGGATGCTTGCCACTTAATTTACAGAGATACTGACAGACTTTATCTTTTGCCTGTGATAAGCAGGTAAGTGGGATAAAACTGCAGGAGGCTAGAGCAGGATAGGATGAGACTGTCTAGTAAAATCTACAGACTGGAAGGAAATGTGAGCATCTGTCCCTTGCTCTGCTGAAGCCTGCATCAGGAAAAACAATTCCCCAAAAGGCATGTGAAGAATAATGGTATTTGATAAAACTTGGAACAAGGAAACTGTAAGAAACAGACAGCTCTGGTTAAACAGTTACTTAACCCTCCAGCCCCATCCAAAACCTCTTTGCAACACTGCTGCAATGTGCGGGCACTTTGGAGGCACAGCAATTTATGAGAGATGTGCTTTCTCACAAGCTGCTGCAGCACAATTTCCTACTGACCAAAGACAAGAACCTAAACCCAGACTCCTTCCACCATCCCATATTACTGCCACAGGATCAGCTACTTGAACCTTAGCCACCTTTGACTATGTTTCTTCATTTTGCTTACAGGATAAGAGATTATTTACCTTTCTTCTGTTCTTTCGTGAACTTCATCAACAATAACATGAGTGACTTCCTGCAAAGTCAGATCTCCTTCCAGCCTTCTCAACAGCACACCAGTAGTGCAGTACAAAAGCCTGGTAGCTGAGGACTTGAAGGGTAAGACAAAGCAGTCAGTTGACTCTGGGCAAATTAACACAGTGCAAAGAGAGTACGTGCTGCTGTAAAGCATTTGCTTCCAGCTCAGTGCCAGGTTTGACTGAGAGGGAACAATCAAGCCGTGCTGGAGATGGATTTTAACTTCTTGACTGACACTGACAACACCTGCTTCTTACCAAGGGGCATTGCTGCCTATCAAAAAATACAAACTGCTTTTCCTGTGGATATTGTTTTCTGATAAACAACTCAAATCTCTCTTCCTATGAAGATTTGGTGAGTCCCTTTTTAGCATACTTCTTGGAAAAAGCAATCCGCTGCAACACAGACAAAACTTCACTTACAACACAGCAGTTTCTGTCTGGCTGTAGCTGTACCCTTCGGTCTCCACTTGGGAGACACATGGAAATGGCAACAGGCAGAAAAGCAACCAGTAGCCTTGCAAAGGACAGCAGAATTACTCACACTCTCAAACCCCTTCACCTCGCTCAACAGAAAGCAAACCTGCCAGACACAGCAATGCACTCTCTGCAAAGTGAACTATGCAACTTGAGATGAAATGAAATACAGAACATGTTTCATAATACTTCATAAGATACAGATGATACAAACTTGCTTATCTCACTGCATGGCAGGTATAGGGCAGAGATTCTGTACACTAGAGAAGAACTAAGCACATTTTAATAGGAGTACATGAAAACCAGCAAGCAAAGCATATGTACCTTTACACTTTCCAGACGGATCTGATATCCGACAGTGAGTCCAATTCTTTCTGTTCTTTCCTTGGCTACGCGTTCAGCCACAGAAATGGCAGAGATCCTGCGAGGCTGAGTGCAGATGATGTTTGCAACTCTGCTTGGAGAGCCTTGCAATGAAGCATCCAAGATAAACTGAGGAATCTGAGTGGTTTTCCCACATCTGCACAACAAAATCAGGAATTAATTAAAAACCCCACAAATCCAAAACCTTTCACCCACATAAACTGACTGCATTCCACTGGAAATTTGCTTTCTTTCATCAGTGTGATCCTTCACATGAAGTTCACCTAGGACTGCTGTTACTGGTCACACAGGTCACAGATGAGCCACCACCCCAACCTTTCCAAGAACATGGATCATATTTCATGTTATTCTGTGTATACTTTGATACATAAAGTCTGTATGTGCAATCACACTCTTACCCTGTCATGCCACTCACAACAAGAACTTGGTGACTCTCAAGCAAACCCAGAATGTTTTCTCTTTCTTGCCATGCAGGGAGCTTCTGTCTTTCATACAGCATGGACTGAAAGTGCCTGGAAGACTGATGGACAAAAACAGCACAGCACTAAGAACACCACTGGGATGGAATAGAACCATCTGAAACAGCAGCTTGTCTCTTAAATATTTATTTCTCTAAAGTAAGCAACAAAACCATGTTCTGCACATTGTACCTTTTTCTGCCGAAACTGTGCGCAGATTTTAACATTTTCGTTATACAGAGACTTTGCCTGCACATCATACTTTTTGGAAAGCTTCTTCTTCAAGTTCACATAACTCTCATTCTCCACAACAACTTGTTCAGGCTCTTCTTCCTCCTCCTCCTCTTCTGCCACCACCTCTTCTTCCTGAGGCTCTGACACAGTTGAAGCTTGAGACAGAGAGTGTACAGTTAAATATTGTTGTTACTAAGGAACAGGCAATGCAGGAAAGAGAGACATGTTCCAGCAGCATTCCCAATAAAGAGACCTGAGGGTCTGCAGGACTGTTTCTGACATGCATTTAGTTCAATACCACCAGCAAACCTCCCCCACCTCACCAAATCACCCACAGCTTCTCCAGCCCCATCCCACTTGTCCCTACCCTGGCACCAGGGTCTGGGTGGCCACACAGGGAGCCAGCATGGTTAAATGCTTTACCTTCCTGCACGTTTTCCATGTGCCTCAGCTCACCTCTCCAATACACAACCACTTCTACACAGCACAAAATGCTCTGATGGTAGCACCAGCTTATATGTTAGGGTAGTTTTAATTATTAAGTGTTAAGTCACTGCCAAGTACTTTTAAACAAAAGCTGAAACTGGACCAGATACTTCAGTGCCTTTGCCTGTCAACTTGCTTAGACTGTCAGCTAGCCCTTGAAAGTTTTAAGGCTACTTTTACCAAAAAAAAGGTATTTTATAGCATAAGGAATATTTTGTAACTAAAGAAAATGATTTGGAATCTCGGTTTCTGGAATAAAGCTTAACACCTTTCTGAGGTGTTAAAAAATCGAATACTTTGTAGCAAAAACATAGTTTGTCACTATTTAAGAGCTCTACAACTCGATGCAGTTGTTCTTGAACACTGTCCTGAAAAAAGTTTGCCTTAGATAGAAGTACTTTCGGAACTGCCACAAGTGACACAGCCTCGACTCTCCCCCTGTGAAATCAATCTGTTTGCACCAGCATAAATAGAAAGGGATGATACCTTGAACAACATTCTATAACTACTTGCCACATTTGCCTGAAATCCACCTTTGTAAGTTAATTTTGAGGAGCTGTTGGTAATTTTAAGTAATCTAAAAAAAGAGGTTTCTGAATTGACGAGTCACAGATGCAGCAAAGCTTGCAAATAACCTTCCCTGTTCCCTTCCAAGCACACTCCTCTGGCCCATTCTGGTGAGCTCACATCTCCCAATGCTTTCCATGGATTGTGTGGCAATGGGCATCACTCACTCTGCCAAACCCAACTCTGTGCTCCTTGAACTCAGTTCTGGCCAGCACAAAACCTCTCTGCTGTAGCTTGATTACAGAAGGAACTTCCTGAGGCACAGACAGATCACGGATCTGGCTCGCCACATGACTTTAATCTCCAGGAACAGATTTGGAACAGATGGCTGGGGGCTCTGCATTGTCTCTCTTTTTTTTCTTTCAAATGTTTCTGACTGTTGTTAGCCCAGAAACCATAAAGGAGATTTGGTGTACCTTCAGCTTGTTGATTTGAAGCAGGTGCACTCTCTGTCTGTGGCTTTAGAGGAGGTGCTGCCAGCAGGGACACAGGAGGAACACTGAACTTGTGCTGAGTATTGCTCAGGAACTCACTGATCTCGTGTTCATCTTCTAAGCAAGTCACCAAGGTGTACACCACTGGCTCATGAGACTCTGCAGCTGCCAAGGCCTTTCCAAAGAGGAATTCAGCAATGTGCAGACGACAAGCAAGAGGCAGATTCTCGTCAGTGGAGTAAAATGCCACAAGAGGTGCCTGAAGAGGATACTTGTTCTCGTCAGGAAATCTTACTTCAAGTTCATATATGGGACCATCACTATGCCTGAGATGAGCATCATCTACAGAGTTCTTGGATGCATTTAGTGGATGGTTTGGAGGGAATTCATGTCTAAATCTGCATTTTGAACCAAACCTGCAGCCTCCTTGGAGGTAAAATTTACATATTTCCTTTGAAGTCTGTTTTGCTGTGTCCCTTGTACTTTTTTCTTTAGATTTGCTGAGCCTGTGTGCTAAGTAGTCCAATTCCAAACTAAAAGTCCAAACACGATTTTTAATCCTTTCTACAAATTTTTCTCCATAAATTGACCGGAGGGCAAAAGCTTCTTCTTGTCTCTGCTCTAAACATTCCTCTTGACTGGCTTCAGCAGCTGCTGGAGAAATCTGCATCTTGTCTCCATACCTTTCAGAGAAGCACTGCAATAGCAAGTACTCCAATGATGCCCCAATATTACCATTGCAGGATCTCAGCACCGCCCTACAGCGCTCACAGTCAAAACCATACCTGCAACAAAGCAGAGAAAACAGGGCAGAGAGTGAGTGAGTGAGAGGCTCGTAAGAAGCAGAATAAGCACAGATTGCTCCATTAGGCTCACAGTAAGCAAGCATGCCTGGCACTGCCTCACACCTCAGAATACAGCATTCAGTAGTTTCAGGGTTAGAATTCCCCACTCAACTACAGAAATTAAACTCTTCAGAAAAAGCTGTCACATATAAAATGCTCCCAAACAAAGCAAAAGTATTGAATAAATATTAATGTCTGAGCAAAACAGATGAAGAACACAAGAAGCACTTACAGAGTATTGAGACCAGGATCTACCTCTTCATGATACAAATTATTCACTAAAAAGCATTCACCTGGAGAGTTTGTGCACAGCAAATGAAGACACTTCACTGTCTACAATTCTGTGCTCAGCTGGCTCAGCAGACAACCTTGGCATTACATCAGAAGCTTCCTGTTCTGTTGACCAGCACTGTTCATCATCGAGGTAATCGGGCTCCTCATCACCTTCTCCAGCTACACTGAAAAAAAGAGTTATCAAGTTAAAATGAAACAAAATTAAACGGTTGCATAGACATAAAACTCTGCCTCTGCAGTTTTAAATACTTCATTTAAATGGAAGATTTGGCTACCCCTTTCCCAGAGTTAATATTGTAGAAGAACAAAAAGTAGAGTCAAAACCATAGGATTTGAGATATACTTAAAAGGTAAGGGAAAAATACTGTTTCCATTTCTAACAGTATGCCTGCTAAAGCATGCTCATGTAGAAAAGATGGAAGTAGTGCCTCCATTTAAACTAACTCTGATTCAGGTGCCAGCTCCTGCCCTTGCAGTTCTTGAAGAAGTTCTTTCACTCTTCTCTGGTTCTCTGACGTCATGTGTATGGTCTGCAGAGGCATTCTTGCTTCAGGTCTCTGCTTCATTTGCCCTCCTCTTCTGGCAGGGGCACTTGATCTGAAAATTAAAATAGGACATAACCATGAGCTATCTGCCTGGCTCAAATGTTCTTGACTGAATTGGGATGTTAGGGCCCAAACTTGTAATTCGAAACAGGAAAATCAAAATAGAGAAATCCATCACCTAAGGATTATTCAGCTGGATTCACTCTTATGTCACCAGGATTTGTGTGTCTCTATCTGCACACAAATGTGCATATACGTATTGTATCCTATGTCAAATCCAAAACGATTTACTGAACACTTTATTAGGTAAAGCTGTTCTCAGACTACAATATAACCACATATTTCCAAGCTAGATGGGTCAGAACACACATAGGATACTGAACTAATTCTAAACTGCTGATTTTCCATCGCCCAGCTTCTGTTTTGTAATACACAAATATTAATATCCTGTGTTTATTAATGTGTTCTGACCAAAAGTGTCCTGAAATTACTTTATGACCAAAGAAGAAAATCAGAGGTTCTAATCTTTAAAAAACAAAACAGTTTCCTAGGTCTCAAATCCATAAAACATTAATCAAAAGAGACAAGTAAAAACTGCTTCATACTGAAACACTTTCATCATCCTTTCACTCTTCTCTATATTCAAACATGTTCAAAAAGCAGCCCCAAATGTCTATGTATGCCAACATCCAAAAAGCATCACAAAAGGCCCAAAGTATCCCAAACAACCCCCAGGTATCCCAGACACCTCTATGCCAATCCCCCCGAAACTAACAGAAATACCTGGATTCTAGCCTTGGTTCCTCAAAGAGACAAAAGTCATCTCCATCGTCCCAAATTTTGGATGAGCATTTCCTATTTCCACCAAGCTGAGACTTGTTTGAATGGCCACTGCTGCCTCCTCGTCTTCCACTGCCTCCTCTCCCTCGTCCTCCTCCTCTGTTGGGCTTTCCTCTTTTCCTCGCTAACCAACTCATGTTTCCTTGTGGAAGAAGAGGAAAAAATAGTCCTTAGTTGTGAAGGTGATTAAGCACATTGTGTATGTCTGAACACACATTATTTGTTTTTCTGTGTGACAAGGCACCCTCTCCAAGCCACTGTTGATTATCTGCATGTTGGTGTGTCTGTATGGACCTGGAGAAAGAAGTATTCTTCTGGAACATTGTTTAGTAAGTTCTGTGGCTTTAGAAAATAAAGGTAATATTCCTCAGCCAAAAGCTGCAAGTTTGACAAAACGCTCTGGCAAAAGCATGAGTCTACCAGCAGTGCTGAACCTGCTTGGACAGGGAGGCCCACAGGACAAACCTTCAAGAGAAATCCCACAGAAGAAAGTGGCCTCTGCCCCGCCACTTTTTAACTCAGCAGCTTGCAGGGCTGAGATTAAAAGGTGGAAGGCTAGCTAAAGCCGAAGATACAATGTTTATTTCACATTATCTCACACTGGGCTCGCTTCTGCAGGGAGCTGCCCAGGCTGCTGAGCCGGGTCCGGGGAGTGACTGGACTTGACTGGGACACAGGTGGCCTCGTCCCCTTCTCTGCAGCCCACCAGGACGGAGCAGCGGCCGGGAGCAGAGCGGCCCGACAGTCACACATCCTGGAGCCGCCCCCTGCCAATGGAGCCACTGCAGGGCACAGGTGAGCAGCTGCGGGCAGGCCGGCAGGAGCTTATTGCCCGCATCTCTGCACTGGCACCTCCACAGCCAGGGCGAGACCTGACGTGGCCGCGCACAAGTAACAAACAGCCCAAACGAGGGCTCGGGAAAGAAGCAAATGCCCCTTTTTGTGGCGGCTGTCCCCACCGGGGCTGGACAGGAGCTGCCCCGCTGGGGCAGTCTGGCAGAAGGGAGGCAGGAGGGAGAGCATGGCAGGCGCCCCGAGGCCACTGTCACACAGGGCTCTGTCTCCTTCCTCTCAGCTCAGAGCACAGAGCCCCGGGCACGGAGCAGCTCCGCCGACTCGTCTGACGCTTCCCCGTGGCACCTTCCCCTCCGCGGGCGGCTGGGGACCCTCAATCCTCCCCCAGCCCCACGTTCCCCGGACCCATCCCCTGCTCGCCTCCCCTCAGCCGCCCTCGCAGAGCCCCTCGCTATCCTGATCCCCAGCATTCCCACCGCTCTGCCCGGCACCTCCCAGGCTCCCCGACCCGGATCCGCCGCGTTCCCTTCCGGGCCACGGCGCCTCCGCC
>VWZV01019518.1:0-12831 GCA_013397155.1 Irena cyanogastra
AGCTTCCCTGGAAATGAGCTGGCTCTGGGCAGATGTAATGGGATACTGCTACACTTTGGTCTTCACAGATGTTCTCTGTTTCCTGAGGCTATCTATGGTGGATGGGCTTTGGACATATTCAGGACTCTTGAGTAATTGTGGGCCTAGTGGCCACTGGACATTGCACATCATCCCTGCCATCACCACATGTTTATCCCTAGTCCCAGTAGTCCCCTGGTGTATGTGCAACCCCTGAACACAGATACCTCACCTGACAGTGCCTGGGGCTTTGGTGGACACAGGGTCCACAATGGAGGCTGTCACACCAAGCAAGCACCTGCTTCTTCTGCCCCAGCTTAGTTTCTCTGTAATGCAAAGCCTGGGGTGGGAGCCAAGGGAAGTTGCTTTTCTCTCCATGTCCCTGTGGGATGTCCCAATGCTTGGTTCAGGCTGTGCTGGAGCCTGAGCCTGGGCTGTGCTGCTTGCAGGGCAGGAGCTGTCATCTCTGCAGGACAGGAAGCCCGTGGTTATGGCAGTAGCACTGATTGTTGCATTCCTGGCACTGGGGATTTTGCTGCTTTTTGTGGTCTTCAGGTCAGTATGTGCCACACCTCACCTGCCTTCTGTGAATGAGCTGCATTCAGCAGCTTGCAGTGGCAGGGAGTGTTCAAGTGGAGCCTGAGATGAGGCAGGGTGGTTAGATGGGCAACAGCTTCTCCTCTGTCTCTGTTCCGCTGGTCTGTGAACCTGACTTGCTGTTTTGCAGGCTAAAACGCAACAGTTCAAAAACCTTGGAGAACAACAGCACTATACCTCTGAGAGGATGGCAAAAAGGTGAAGTGTGAGCAAAGGCCCCATGTGCCTTGTCTGGATAGGCTGTCTGTTAAAAGCATAGGCAGGTTGATTGCAGGTTCCACAAGTTCCTTGCAGGAAAAATGTGATCAGAGCTGGCTGGCACAGGGAAAGGGACTCCTCCAGGAGAAGGGACCTGTGTGGGGAGGGACAATCTAAGGTTTGGAGAAGTCCTGGCCACTGCAATGCCATCTCAGTCCCAGCTGCAGAGTTCCAGGACTGGCCAGCTTAGCTTCAGTTGGATGCTGAAGTCTTGTCCTTGTGGTCTCTGCAGATGTATGCAAGCCAGACACACAGATCCCAGTGGAGGAACTGCTGGAGGCTCTGAAGATGTTTAAGAGGGAAGAAATAGAGGCAGAACAGACAGATGACGAATCAGTCGACAGGCATGGTGCTGGGCTTCTTAGAGAATATCAGGTTTGGTTTAACTTTGCTTTCCCACCTGCACTGCCCACCCCTCAGCCCTCCCCTGGATATGTGATGTAGTTAGCCTTGGCCAATCCAGAATACATCCCAGTGCTGAGTGGGCTTGTTTTCTTCCTCTGCAGCAATTGTCCTCCACTTTGTTGCACCCCTGCAATGCTGGCAAGGAGCTGTGTAATCAAAACAAGAACCGCTACAAGAGCATCATCCCATGTAAGCAGAGCTCTCCAGGGATTGGCTTAGGCTCTTGGAGCTGGCTGGGGTAGCACAGGGTGCTGGGCTGGTGTAGGTGCCCCTCCAGCACTTCAGAAATACTGAGCTACTCCTCCCATCCTCCATGGCCACTGAAACCCAGAGGCATTTCTGGCTCCACTCTTTTATATCCTGTTGGAGCATCCTTGTTCTGCTCTTCAAATCCTCCTGCAAACTTAATCAAACATCATATTCCTGTTCCTGATGCCAGTCATTGCTGAACACTGCCATGTCCCATCCAGAGGCAGGTGGGAAAGTGGAAGGAGTGACCCAATTTCTTTCAAACTTAAAACTCCTCTGGGCCCCGCATAGTGTGTACATTTGGCCATTTCATAATCTTCCTTAAAAACTCCATTGCACTTCCTGCTGTGCCATGTCACCTTTTGTCTCATCAGCTGTTCTTTAACCCTGAACATGTCCTAAGGCCTGCAGTGCTGCTGAGGAGACAACAGACAGTTACAGACTTTAATAAATTATGCCTTCCCCCTTAATCAGTCTCTTTGTTGCTGCCCTAAAGAATCAGTCCACCTCCCTTCTCTTTCAGATGATCACTGCCGTGTGGTGCTGCAGCCCTCTGACACTGGGAATGGCTACATCAATGCCAGCTACGTGGATGTAGGTAGTGAGGAATTGCTGCCCTGGGAAGGGTAGGAAAGGTGACTGGCTGTGCTGGGTGAGGACAGTCCTGCTCACATGGGGGGCCCTGAGGTCTGGCACTTTTTACCTTAAACTGGCAGGTCTTGGGATGTCGCTTCCCCTGAATCCTCTCCGAGCTGCCTGGGTTTGTGTGCAGTTCTCATCTCTGACAAAAAGGGGCCCATGTGAGGGGACAGGAACTGAGATGCAGCCCCTGGGTACCCACTGTCTGTGTTGGCCAGGAGAGGTGCTGTGGGACCCACTGTGCTGAGCGTTCTGGGCTTTGGTGCCTAGGGGATGGATCCTTTGTTTCATTCCCTGCTAAACACTTAACTCATGCGATCAGAGCTGTTTGAATCTCTCCCCTGCAGACCTATCGAAGTCCACGCTTCTTCATTGCAGCTCAAGGTAGGTGCTCCCAAACCTCATCCTCAGGAGATGCCATTCACTGCCCTGAGCAATCTGGGAAATGGGGAACTGGGATAGCAGCCAGGGAGCTGTGAATGGCTCACTCCAAGTCCCTGTGTCTCCAGGGTCTCTGTCCTGAACAGCTGTTAGAGCTGCTGCAGGGCATGGAAGGTCTCAGGGGTAGCTTAGCAGCAGCTGGAGCTGGTGTCTGCACTGCCCAGTATGAGGACATGGTCCTTCCACTCACAAGCCTAGTCTGTTCCCTTTGGCAGCTGGCATGACAGGGACAATCCTGCAAATGCCTGACATGTCTGTACCCAGTGCACTCGGACACAGTCTCCCCCCAGTAGTGCAAAGCCTGGATGGGTTTGTCTGCTCTGTGCAGCATGCAGTGAGGAGGTCTTGGTTCCCTGCAGAGCTGCAGAAATGCTCTTTGGAAAATAAGGCCCCAAATGTGGGAGCAGCTGACAGTCATCTCAAGGGTCTGCATGCGGGAGCCCCTAAAGCAGCAGTGAATCCTTGACATGGGCTTATCTTCTCTCCCTTCTCCTTGTCCTCATTTCTAACATGGTGATGAAGCTTATGTGGCCAGCACCCTAGTCAGGTGCTGATGTCCCCTGACAGTGCCTCTGTGTCCAGGCAGAGGAATGCCTGGGAATGTCCAGACTGTGCCTGGGAACACACCCCCATAGCTTGGACACTAGCATAGGGCTCTTCTCTTCCTTCCCAAGGCCCCTTGGCTGGAACAGTGGTGGATTTCTGGCACATGGTCTGGCAGGAGAAGACTTCAGTCATTGTGATGCTGACGGGCTTAGTGGAGCAGAACAAGGTAGAGAAAACCTCTGAGCCCATGCTCAGCTTGGGCATTGCCAGAGCTCAGGCTTCCACACCTGCTGTGCTCCCAGTGCAGCTGTCAGTGGGGGCAGGGAGCAGCTCTGCACCCCTGCAATGCTCTCCTTGTGAGTTTTCCTGTGCCCAGAGGTCTCACTGCTGTTGACAGATCAAGTGTGAGCAGTATTGGCCAGAGCAGGAGCAGGTCTATGGCGACTTCACTGTGACACTCAACAACACCTGGACCACCACAGGCCTTGTCAAACGCATCTTCTGCCTGCAGAAGGTAAGCCTGGCATGGAGCTGAGGTGGGAATGCAGGATGTGTTTGGGTTCCAGCAGCTGCTGGGAGCTGTCAGACATGGACCCTGTGGGGAGCCCAGCCTCCAGCACAAAAAGGAGGGGTGTTAGCACATTGCTATAAATTGAATCCATGCCAGGGCATCAGTCCCAGGTTTCTGTGCCAGGCAGAGGCAGTCAGTCAGCTCCAGTGGTCACTCCAGGTGAATCTGGACTGACATTGCACATGGGAATATTGTAGATTCTTGAGGGCTTGGGTGAGGTGATTACAAAGGGCATAAAAGCACATAAAGGGCATAAAATGGAATCTCTGCACATCCAGGATGATGAGACAGGTGCCTGCCTGTTACTTGACTCAATCTGCTGAAGGAACTTCCACCCTGAAGTTCCTTGGTCACTTATAGCCCTAAACCTGGAGAGGTCGTTTATGGTTTAAGATAACCTACATAAGGTCATTTCCCAAGATGTGTCCTCCTGCTGAAGTCACACCTCAGATAAAGGCAAGAAACTGAAGGAGCTGCAAGGAGGGAAAACAGGTAGAACATAAAGAAATTGCAGTTATGCATACTCTTGTCCTTTTTTGTCTTGCCCAGAGCAATATGTAGCTGAAACGTAAAGCTCCAAGAGCACCTGATAGTAAGATGTAGCATTAGTTCATGCCAAGTGAATGTGATGTTTAGGGAAAATCGCAATGGCTGGTAACAAGGGACTACATTCACATTAGTGTAGTAGCAGCCTCAGGATATATCTTTTCTGGGCAAGCTAGGGTTTTTTGATGACTGTAGGAATACCCTAAGCTGTGCTTTTTATCATTTTCCTCTGAGGCACAAGCTGTTTTCCTGCTTTGCGTTCACTGTTCACGGTGAAGCAGAGAACAAAATTGATTGTGTGTCTGGGTGATGGATGAATCTGTCCTTTGCTGTCTGAGGAGCTAGAGTGGAGCAGTCCTTATGGTGTGGTGCTGGAGGCAGCACTCTGTGCTGGTGCCCCTCTGAAGTGGTTTTCTCCACTGCTCCCTCCTTGTTGGCATGCAATCACTTCACACAAGTTTCCTGGTCACTTCCAGCTCCCTGTTGTCAGCCATGTCTCCCTTTTTGCAGGCTGGCTGTGCTCTCCCAAGAGCAGTGGAGCAGTTTCACTACCTGCTGTGGCCGGACCACGGAGTGCCCAGAAACCCATCCCAGCTCCTGTGCTTGGTGGAGGTGGTTAACAAGAGGGTGTTGGAAGCACCTGCTGGACCCGTGTTGGTGCACTGCAGGTATCGGGCTGGGGGCGTTTGGGTGCTGGGGCATAGCCAGCAGGGGCAGCACTGACCCACGCTTTTTTGTGTCCTCAGTGCAGGGATCGGGCGCACAGGTACCTTCATCGCCCTGGACTTCCTCTTGAAGATGGGGAAGGCTGAGGGGAAGGTGGATGTATTTCACTGTGTGCAGCAGCTGCGGGAGCAGCGGGTCAGCATGGTGCAGACCAAGGTGAGGAGAGGTATTTGCTTCCTCCACACCTCGGGCTGCAGATCCAATTCCTACCTGTGGGAGTCGGCACAGGCGGGTGGCCAGAACAACCACAAAACCATGGCTGAAATGCCAAGAGTAAATTTATTCCATTACCTCGCTAGCTGGAGGATGCCAGGAGGTAACATGTAAGTGGGAACACCAGCACCATCTGGCTCAGTCCATCCTGGGGGACAGTGGGGCTGCTCTTTTCACCCATTTAACAAAGGCCTGTGCGTGCTTAGTTTACCAGCCGGGCTGTGATCGCCTCTGTGTTTTTGTGATCTCTGGTCTTTGATCTCTCCCAAAACAGGAAGCTCAGCCATGTTCATGACAACGGCCTCAGGTCTCTGTACACACCTACCTTCTCTCTACACAGATTCTGCTCCCCAAAGCAGACAGAGGATAAAAAGCAGTAGGCTATTTATACACAATATATAGGATTTCTCACACTGTCATTTTCCAGACCTTGGTATTTCCAACTGTAAGGCTACTTGAGACAATCCACCATGCTCCTTCTGAATGAAATGCCATTCTTCTGCTTTTAACCCTTTGCTGCCAACACCACCCTTCCCAGGAATGTGGCATGCAAAGCCACATTAGCCATGCTGTTCACAATCTAGCCACAGGGACTAGGGCTCCCAGGTGATGGAGACTGAAGGATCTTTTTTCAATGCTGTGTCCAAACCTAGTTGGAATCTGTGTTTCCCTGAGACACTCTGAAGTATCAGCAGCATTTTTATGTATCAGTCACCTTGATACAGAAGGGCTGTCTTGTAGGCAAGGGAAATGAATGACAGTCCACCTGTCCCTCCAAATTTCAAGACGTCTGCCCTCCTGCCATCTCCTGGGCAGCAGTGGCCTGGCCTAGGGACTACATCCCTATGATCTGCTGAGTGCTGGGTTCCTTCAGAGAAAACTAGGCTGGGCTGGACCAACCAGCTGCTTGTACGAGGTCTAATTAGTCCACAGCTTTTCTGGGCTGCCTTCCCCAGAGCAGGGGTCTGGTCTGAGAGTGAGCATTAAACATCAGGAAGATGATCTTGTCTGGGTTGCTGGAGTTGCTGGCTGTATCCCAAAGCAGGGCTGCCTGCAATGAGAAGTGTCTGGCCTCAGAGATCCGCAGCAGGAAGGTGAAGGATGAACCTGGCTCACTTCTGGCACAGTTTGATGATAGCTGGTGATCTGGAGCTCCAGGGTTCCTCCTGGCCTGGCTCCAGACTGTGCAGCTGACCCCTGTTCTCATGCAGGAGCAGTACAGCTTCCTCTACGAGGCGCTTCTCGAAGGCTTGCTCTGCGGCAACACCGGGGTCCCCGTGGAGAGCATTGCCACCCTTGTCCACTCCCTTCGAGAAGATGAGACCTCAGGCCACAGCAGTGTCCTAGAGAAGGAGTTCAAGGTACCACCAGGAGACAGTGCACTGGTGCTGTGTTGGCTTATCTGTGATGCCAACCCCCTCCCTGCTCCCCTCCCCAGCAGTGGGATGGAGATGGGGGATCATTTCTCTGGAGTGGCCCAAGAAGGTGAGTTGCTGACAGGCAGGACTGACTTGGGTGAATCATCTCTACAGGCCTTGCAGAGATTTTCTGAGTTGTTCCAGCTCCTGCCGTGCAGAGAAGCAGAGAAACCCAGAAACCAACGCAAGAACCGCAAGCCAGGGATCTTGCCAGGTAACACTGGCAGGGCTGGGCAGCCTCTTGCTCTAGAACCAGTGCCTGATAGCAGCATGGGGGGAACAATGCTTTCCTGCTGCTGCCCTCTCTGGCACGGGACACTGACAGTTCTGCTCAATGTCCAGTCATTGTTTTTCTGGTTAGTAGATAATAAATACAGATTAGGCTGATTCATTCTGAGTCTATTGAGGGTACATGAGGTACACCCAGGATAAATATGTCCCTGGTCTAAACTTTCTCAGCGGAGAAGCTCAGATGAGGCACCTCAGGGGGCAATGAGGAGGGTGGATCTGCTATGCCTCCAACCACAGGGTTTTGGGCATCCCTTATCAGGGTGCCCTGAGCTGTCACAGCTATAGGTGTGGTGGTGCCTGTTCATTCAATCCTCTCCAACCCACACCGCCGGGAGCTATGTTGACTGTTCCTGTTGCAGGGAAAGTCCCCTCCCTCTCTGCAGGGAGAGAACGACCCATCATTTCCCTCTCTCTGCTCCTTGCCTCTGCAGCGGATTCCTACCGGCCCATCCTGATGTCCTCAGTGAACGCCGACGGC
The DNA here is from genome assembly GCA_013397155.1 of Irena cyanogastra. Lineage (NCBI taxonomy): Eukaryota > Metazoa > Chordata > Aves > Passeriformes > Irenidae > Irena > Irena cyanogastra. Next base: position 7,397 of record VWZV01019518.1, read on the forward strand.
TCGCCAGCTTACATCAACGCCGTGTTTGCCAGCGTAAGGCTCCGGCCGCCGCGAGAGTGGGAGCTGCTCAGGGCAGCAGGGACCGTCCTGCGCACCCCTGCTCAAGGCCAGGGTAGAGCATCCCGCCCGGGGCGGAGGTGTCCCAGCGCTCGGGCTCCCGCACGGTGACTGCTGGCCCTGCCGCCAGGAGATGGCCCCCGCGATCGCGGTCGGCGGAGCCCTGCCTGTGCAGGCAGAGCAGCAGCATGTGCCAGCCACAGCCTGCTGGGAGCTGAGCCCGGGTGTGATGAGCTGAGAGGACAGCGGGGCACAAACATGAGCTGCTCTGAGCGGGGCTGGCTGACCTGTGTCTTCTCCAGCTCAGCAGGGCGGCAGGGAGCCGTTCCCGCTGTGGGAAGGGCTCGCGGGGATTGTGGGACTCCCCTGCACACACATCGTCATGTCTTTTGCAGACGTACACCGAGGAGGAGAGAATCATCATCACCCAGCTGCCTTTCCCCACCACGCTGGTGGATTTCTGGGCTCTGGTCTGGGATTACACTTGCACATCGGTAGTTGTGCTGAATCAACTCCAGGAGCTGGACAAGGTCAGCAGCCCAAGCACAGCTCTCCCCTCTCCTGGTTCCCCGTGGGGCCAGGCAGTGTGATTTCTGCCTTTGCCCCTGTATGGATCTCACCATGAGAGCCCTGCTTGCACCAGGACTGTTGCAAGCTTGTGGGGCTCCACCTGGGAGAGTCCTGAGGACAGTCCCAGCACCACAGCTCTGCAGCAGTGGGCCGTCCTTGGTCTCACTGCAAGTGAGCATCCCTCAGGTTTTGTTCACCCTGACCCAGGTGTCCTCTGGGATGGAGTGTTATTTTCTGGCTGCAGCACTGGGCTGGTGTGAGCCCACCCATATGAGGTGCTGAGCTCTGCCCTGCGTGCAGGTGGGGGTCATGTGTGATCATGCACCTCTCCCCCTCCCGCAGACATACATGCAGTTCTGGCCCACCCAGGGCGAAGATGACTATGGTCGTTTCCATGTCCAGCTGATCTCAGAGGAGCCTGGGGCTGGCTTCACAACTTGGACACTTGTCCTCAGCAACAGGCAGCAGGTGGGCCCTTTTCTTAGAGATGGCAAACTTCTTTGAAAAGAACCTTTGCAAGAGCTGGGAGGACCAGCTGTCAATAGGGTTTAATTTGGGGTCAAAGTCACAGCTAGAGATGGCAGAGGGATCTGGTGGGGTCCTAGCAGGGCATTGGCCAGAGCAGAGTCTTTTGCCTTGGGAGAGAGGCAAATCCCAAGAAAGTGAGGCTGCAGGCAGAGCTACAAGTCAGAGGTGGTTTTGTGTGCCTTTCCAACTGGAGGACAGCAGCTGTGGATGGAGTTTGTGCATCTCAGTGGTTCATGGAAGGGGAACTATTGCAGACAGCTGGACACAGCACTGGTGTCAGACTGAGCTGCACCTGGTGCTCAGCTCTTATGCTCCGTCTTTCTGTTGGTCTCAGAGCATTTGGTGGAGAAGAGCAAAGTCTGGAGTGGCATGTCCCCCTCCCCATGTGGAGCTGCTCCCTTGATCCAGGGTGCATGGCTGAGCCAGGACTGGCATGCACTGTCCCTCCCCTTCCCTCCATGAAGCCAATAGGTCTCTGCTCTGCTCAGACCACTGTCTTTCTTCCCCACTAGCCCAAGAAATCTGCAGTGGAAATCCGGTTACATCAACTGACAGACTGGCCCATGCAGCAGCATCTTCCCCCCCACCCTGACACCATCATCAGCTTGCTAGGGAAGGTGGAGACACACCATCGGCAGAGCCAAGATGGACATATCCTTGTCACCTGCTGGTGAGTGATGTTTCCTAGAGGAGCAGCTGTGGCACAGAGCTGGACAGAGCTGAGATGGTCACAGCTCCATCTCAGGTGGATGTATGGATATGAATTCAGCTGTGTTAAGGGAGGAAGGCTTCCCGGTGGAGGCCGGCTGGGTGTAGGATCTGTGACCCAGATAATCCTGAGAGTGTGGGGGTCTAGGGGGACGCCTCTGAGGCTCAACCTGCCACCTGATCCCAGAGCAAATGAAGCTCCCCTTGCCCTCCTCCACAGGGATGGAGCCAGCCGGAGTGGGATCTTCTGTGCTGCTAGTTTCCTGTGTGAGCAGATCCAAAGTGAGGGGATGGTGGATGTATCCCAGGCTGTGAGGATGCTGAAGAGGCGGCGGAGACAGTTCATTAAAGATGTGGTAGGTGCTGACTTCAAACACAGCTGCCATGGCAACACCAAAACAAGAGCCGTATCTTGAATTGCCCCAGTAGCTGCCCCAGTTCCTCTGTGCTCAGATCATCCTGAGACCAGGTGCAGATGAGATCTTTGAAAACCCCATTTGCTGCTGCTGGGACATACCCACTCCCCCAGTGGCAGGTTCTGCAGAACTGAACGGGCACCAAAGCATCCTGCATGAGTGGCCCCTTTCTGGTCCAGCTGGCTGCTCAAAACTTTGTGTCATGAAGGTTGGCTCTCCTGCCAAAACCAGATGTCTCCAGTGCTGGTGAAGTCCATCTGTCCAGCTCCTGGAGCACATGCCTGGATTCCTCAGCAGGGGAAGGTGGACTCCAGCTGGGAGGAGGAGAGTGGGCTGTACCTGTGTCTGGCATGCTCTGTGTCAGAAAGTTGTTGGAGACCAATGGTGACATGCCACTGTGGGTGTTGGTCCACTAGAGTCTCATGTGCATCCTTTTATCCACAGGAGCAGTATGGGCTCTGCTATGAACTAGCCCTCAGTTATTTGAATTCATTTGAAACCTATGGGAATTTCAAGTAGAGGGATGACCACAGTCTGTCTCTGGATGGGACTTCGACTCCCTGGACAGCCCTTCATCAGTAACAGTGAAATCAAGAGGAAACAAAAGGGATGTGCATGACCCCAAGATGCTTCATTCCCCTGAAAAAAACACCTCAAGGGTCCTCTGTGGCTGGAGAACACAGGCTAGACTGTCTCCAAATTTTGGCCAGGCGTCAAAATGGGAGCCTGACCCTCTGCCCAGCATTTGTGCAGGAACTTAGCTGGAATCACAGCCTGAGTATGCAGACCAGCACAGAGGCACCAGGACTTCGCCTATCCTTCATTGCCAAGGATGAAGAGAACAGCTGTCCCATCCAGGTTCCCTTGTCCCCTCAGGTAGCCCCAAGGAAAGTGGGGTAGCACCAACACCCACATTGTGTTTGGTCAGAGAAGTCTCAAACTGCTGTAAGATCCATGGCACTCAGGGGCACAGGATATCTGTCCTACTTTGGGAGAAGCATGAAGCCCAAAGTCAACAAGAGCCAAGAGTGGGACAACCCGTGGTCCTGCAGGGCTAAACTGGTCCTTCAAACCCCACACAATCTCATCCTGGGGCTGCATCTTCCTGGTGCTGCTGCGTGCCACGGCTCTACCAGCTCCATAGAGGCTCTCTCATCAGCCTGTCTGGCTGCACCATGGCAATCCCAGGTTATAGTGGCTCACTGTGGATATCCTGGACCTGGTTCAAGCAGCACCACAGAAACAGGTTCTGCCTTTGCTGCGCAAAGGCAGAAGACTTCAGAACCAGGAGTGACCCCACGGCTCTCTGTCCTGTGTCTCACCAATAAAGCTCATGATGATGGTGACCCCTTCAGTTTTCTTCCAGGTTTGACCTGGCAGAGGGGCCACAAGGGAGCTGAAAGCATAGAGGTACCACAGCATGGGCACAGAACACACTCTTGGCCAAAATGTGTGTTGAGGGCCATCACCCTTGATGGATTTCCACCACACCTCTGCTCCAAACTCACATTAGAGCTGTCCAGCTCAGAAAAGCTGTCAGGCACCACTAGGGGAATATGGGGTCACAGCAGCCCTGCTCATGGCTCCCCTCAACAAGGCACAGTCAGCTCCCTGCAGTGGAATATGACCCCACAGGGACAATGAGGAGACCAGGCAGGAGCTGTGTGGGACAGGCAGCCCCTCCAAACTGTAAGCCTTTACTTGTTGCCCAGACAGAACAGGCACAGTCACAAAGCAGTCTAGACAGGCAAAGGAAAGCCCTGGGTTTGGCTGAATATCAACAGAGAGGGCAGAAGGGTTAGGAACCCAGAGGACATCAGGAAAATGCCATCAACCTGAGCCTGTGTGAGTCTGGGACTGGGAAATCTGGCATACAAGTCCTGCTTCCAGGAAAGCAAAACTGAAAGCGAAAAAAGGGTTACAGAAAGCCAGATTCAAAGGCCTTACAAAAACAGTAAGCAAAACCTGGGAGGGGCTGAGGAATGAAAAAGCTCAGCCCTCTTGGGCCTTCTGTTTTCCACTTGCCCTGCTGGATTGGATGGATTGCATGGAACCTCTATGCTGGTCACAGCCATAGGAGAGCCAGGGGACATGGCAGCCATCAGCACTGGGCTGGGGTCATCCTTCCCATTTTCTCCACATCCTCACTGCTCTGGATGTCTCCATGGTCCTGGCTGGGGCTGAAGTGACTGATCTCCAGCCTAGCCACCTCTACCTGTGGAGAAAAAAGGCACCCAATGTCAGAGACAGGCTGGAGCACACGGCAGTGCCTGCCACAGCCCAAGCCCAAGCCTTTCATCCCAGCCTTTCAGTCACAGGGCCATGGAGGTGCTTGTCAGTGCTGAGTTGAGAGCAGCAGCCCCTCAGCCTTACCCTCCAGAGACCCCTTCCTGCAGATTCCCGGGAGGAATGGCACAAACATGGGTCACTCGAAGACCTGAGCCTTTCGGGATGCTCGTCTTTGCTCACCCCTGACCCGCTCCAGGCAGGGAGCACTGCCTGGGACCACACTTTGCTGCCATGTGGGGCTCAGTGGGCAGAGCTGTCCTGACCATCCCCAGCTAAGGCAAATCAGGAGATGTGTCAGTGCAGTTTAGGAACAGCTGCTTCTCCTGAAACTCAGGTTCCCCTGGGAGATTGCTGCTCTCATCCCACCTGCCCCACAGCCCTATAGTCCCCTCTGTGATGGTTGTCTGCAGAATTGCATTTTCCTACCTTTTTAATTATCCTCCTTAGTTTTGTTGGGCAAATACTTCCTTTTCCTGGAAAGACAAAGGGGAGTTCTGGGTAAGAAACTGGCATTGCGTATGTACCTGCTGAACCTGTCCCCTTCCTACTCACCTGGAGAGCACAAACCACAGGATGACTGCAGCCACAAGGAGGACTGCCAGCAGCACAACCAGTCCAATCACAATCCCATGCCACTGGCCTGCAGTCTGCCCTGCAACTAACACAGAGGCAGGGGTGAGTGCCACAGCCTGGCCTCCTGCTGGCAATGGCCCCAAGAATGGCAAAGGTTATGTGCAAGTATTTAGGCCTGTGTCCTGGCTGAGGTTTCATCTGGGAGAGAGTGTCACCCCATGTGTGGGGATTTTGCTCTGTTCCACGTGAGACTCAAAAGCTCTTGTGCTGGGCCAGCTCATTTCCAGGGAAGCT
>VWZV01019581.1:0-12050 GCA_013397155.1 Irena cyanogastra
GCAAAAGCTGGGAGGAAATCAGAAGCGGCAAAATGCCATTTTGGTTTTACCCCAACCCAAATTCTTCATCTTTCCCCCTTCCCTACAATTGATCAAAGTACCCGGGGAAAGCTGTTCCATGTCCACCAGGAGCCTATTTTGACACGGAAGTTTACAACTGCGATGTTGTATCAGAACATCTTTAAAGAGCACCTGCCCATAGGGATTTATGTATTCAAGTACTTAGCAGTCCTGCATGAGCTGGGTTCAGACCAGTGCAATCCAGATAATTTTCTCTCTACAATGAACTCTCTCTACAAAGGATGAAAAAAGTGAGTAAAAGCAGGCCTCTGAGTAATAAACTCAAACTACCAAGTGAGTACTATCCCCTGTGCTGAAAAAGGACTGCACCCATAGCAGAGGTCAGGAAATGCAGAAGGTTTAATCCCATTATCCAGAGGTTCAAATCATCTCTCTACCTCCTCTCTTTTCTCATCATAACTACTTTTGACCTGACCTCCTACTTTTACATATCTTAAGTTTCTATTCCCATGGTTTCCGAATTCTAATAGCTTTAGCCTTCTTAATATTAGAAGAATGAAAAAATCCTATATGCAAGCTAAATAAGGCTCAAGCATTGTACACCCCTTTGGATTACTCCAGGCAGTAGCAATTGGAACCACGCTGTTCAGTACTGAGCCTCTTTGGAAGGTGAATCCAAGCTAGAATAGAGCAGGCACCAGCATACCAATCAGCTGTGCAGACCTGTCTCATTCCTTAAGGATATGTGCCTGAACATAAAGAATCACTGGTAAGGTGAGCAGAGAGCTGTAACATGCAAAGTGAATCTCCTCCTCAACCTTAATTCTAGGAGCAATCATTACCATTTTGAGCAACCACTGAATCATGGCTTGAGCAAGAATAGTAATTAACACCCTCACTATCATTCCACTCATCTCCAAACCTGCAAATCCCACTACCCACGAGCCACTGAAGCCATAATCAAATACTTCCCTAGTGCAAGCAGCCGCCTCGGCATTTGTTGTCTTTTGAAGCAGAGCCAGTGTGACGTTAGCGAATTAAACCACACAACCTCCTGCCCCTACTGACAACAGCAATTGCAATTTATCTAGTCCCAGTCCCTTTCCTTTCTGATTCACACAAGTACTTAATCCCTAATCACTGCTATCCACAATAATTAAATTCACTGCCACCCATCACCATTCTTGTCCTAAATCACTCTACTCAAAATTATTAATCACCATAATCCTTGCCTCAGCAGCTCTAGGAGACTGAATTGAACTGAATCAAACACAGATTGAAAAATCTTAAGCATTCTTGCTTGGGTTGAATAGCCTAATAATTATTATGGCTATAACAGCCAAACACCCCCTACTAACTTTCTACTTACACTTCCTTATAACTGCCACAACAGTCCTCGCTCTCAACGCAAACAAAGTTCAAAAACTATCAATGAAAATGGCCTAAAGAACAAAAATACCTATATACACAATAAAATCACAATATTACTCTTAGTCTTCCTAGCTGGACTTCCCCTGCTACCAGGATTCCTGTTTCAATTACTTATTATTGAAAAACTTACCAAGCACATAATGGCCAGAACAGACACAGTCATTGTCATACTCTCACTGCTAGGTTTGTTCCTGTGCCTTCTCCTCACACAATACTCACCAAACACACTTCCACCACTCCAAAGAAAAGCCCTAACAATAATTCTATGCCTATCACTAACCAAAATCCTGCCCAACAAAATCCATAAACGTCAATTGTCATATCCCTAAAAACTAACAAAAAGTGAGTGAGCCCTAACAATTGAAACTGCTATCTAGTTAATAGAGTTAAGCTTAATCATAACTCTAGCATTAACCCTAACAACTGTAACTCTATCCCTAAAAATATTTCAACTAACCCCTCACCTTAAATTTAAGTCCAGCACTTGTCCTAACCCTAAATGTAGCCAAGTGACTGTAAATCTAACTCAACCACCTAATTCTGTCCCTATAAACAGTAACCCTAACCCTAAACTCAAACCTAGCTCTGTCCCTCATGACTGTAATGCTAACCTTAAACTCAAGCCTAACCATAATACAAACCCTTCACCTAAAACCCTAACACTGACCATAATCCTAACCCTCTATTTAGCACTATTTGCTGTACCTAAATCTAAACTTAATGATTCTTAAACAAAATCACACACAAGGGGACTAAAAAGGGGAGGTGAGGACTTACATGAAGTGCCTCACCAGTACCCTTGGGACCAGGGTCCCTGAAGTTTGCAGAATCCTGTGACTAAGGACCACAGAGCCTACTGGGCAGGCAACTCTGAGTCCCACCAGCATGGGATTGGACATGATGCTGGGTCCTTTGGTGTTTGGGATTATGTAACCAAGTCCTCTGAGCAGGGATCCCTGAAGGATGATTTTGGCAATCTCTTCAGAGTGACTGGTTAGAATCTTGCCTACCCTTCTTTTGAGTTTCTTCAGGCAGCAGAACACACTGTTGATTATGTCTTTTGATCCTGGGTTCCTGATCTGCAGAGCAATGCCCACTCAGGGGTGAGCAACAGGCTCTCAGTTAGAAATTACCTTGTGGGGTATATTGCTCATTCTAAATGGTAAGGCACTAACAATGTTTTTGTTAGGAATGCCTCCAATGGATGGAGAGAAATGTTAGTGCATTCCAGTTGTTATTAATTTTGTCCTTTTCAAAGCTGGTAATGTGGGAAGATGGGTAAGTTTGGTGTGTGCCTGAGGGGGATTTGATTTTCAATGATAATGGGCAGTGAATTAAATTGTATTAAGTTAATTGTTGTATAGCACTGTATATTACTACTTCTTTCACTTACGTTCCTGACATGGCAAACTAGTACAGGGCAAAAATTCATCCTTCCTCCAGTCTCCTTCGCTGCATCATTCATCCTTCCACTACATCTCCAAAGGATGGTATTTGGAGAGAAAACCTTCCATTCAGAGACTAGGGTCTCACCACAGACTGCTTCTGGAATCACTATGTTAGTTTTCGGTTCCAGATTGATGGAATTTGGTTTTCCTTCCTCTTGGAGCAATCCACAACTTTCTGAATAAATTCTCTATATCTTCTTGATGAACTATCAGTTTTATAGTTTTACCAGAGGAGTTGGCAATTCAGTGCAGTCAATTTGCATTTCCATCTCTTTCCCAAGGGCTGAGATGAGGCTGACTGGCCTAATTTCCTTCTTGACAATGGATATATTATCTGCCTTTTCCCAGTCACTGGGAGCACCCCCTTCATTGACATGACCTTTTAAGGATTATGAAAAGTGGCCTCGGGGCATCTGCCAGCACTTTCAGTACTCTCAGATACACCCACATGGTACAGAATCACAGAATGAGTGTTGTTGGAAGGGACCACAGTGGGTCACCTGGTCCAACCTCCCTGCTCAAGTGAAGTCAACCTCCCTGACAAGTGAAGAAGCCCTTCTTGTTGTCCTTGACTCCTTGGCCACTGTCAGGTAGGTAGTTTGACTGGCACAGTACAAACTGTCCTGTCAAACTCTAACACAGGTGTCCTATGAGCTCAGGGAAGGCAGAAACCTCCCACAGAGCAGAAGAGCAGGGTTTGATCACAATTTTCAGTACAAACACTCCATGAGAGCAGAGACTCACAATCCTTCTAACACTTTGGGTTTTAAGCAGACATCCAGGAGACAGTGACTGAGGAACTGCAGGCGTGTGTCTCCACATAAGCAGCTTATACATCTAGGATGTTCTGCTCCATCCCCAACAACCTGGGAAATTCAGGTTGCTACTGCAAGGACAGGTCACACTGGGTTGTCTGGGCACCCCCACCACATCTCTCCCCCAGGTGCCTCTGAGGAGAGGCCCAGAAAGGTGTCCCAGGGAACCCATTGCCACATATGTGGAGCAGGGTTGGGATTTCCACCATACAGACTGCAGAACTAGGTGCTACCAGCTGCAGGGAAGTGGAAAAATCAGTCTTCCCTCATGGTCTGTCTGGCAGCTGCTCCCTGTCCAGCAACCCGTAAGAACCCCACATCCCTTCCAGATGATATCCAAGGCCTAAGAGCCCTGTGTCTCCAAAATAATCCTCAAATCACCCCTCAAGCCCTGATAGCAGTCCCACATGTGCCTTTTGCTGGGCACCAGATGTTACCACCTCCATCAAGATGCAGGCATCCTGTCTTGCACCTGGTCTCAGAAACACCAGCCCTACCACTCCCTATGGCCTAGTCCCCTGCCCTCTTTCCCATCCCCCCCCACACCCTCTCACTGTTCCCTGAACTGCCCAGGAAGGAAAAGCCACTCTGCAGGGCAGACTGTGTGGTTTGGGTGAGGATTCTAAACCAAATTAATTTGTGATTTCTAACTAATTTCTCAAATAACTCATTTCTCAACTCCTGGGACAAGCACATCCAGGTCACACTTTCACTTGAGGTTATCCTGCTCTCCCTCCATTCCCTTGTTCCCCACAAACAACATGAAGGCTTGTGCTAGAAGAAAACTGTTTATTTTTTTAAACAGAATTTTTTTCAACCTTTGTTCGTCAGGGTTTTTTTGTTTTTTTTTTTGCAAAGATACAGTATTATATGAACAACCTCTGCATATACATATATATATATATGTGTGTGTGTGTATAAAATATATGTGTATGCATAAACAATCCTGCAAACTTGTGTCACTCATAGTAGCTCTTCCTGCTCCATAACAGAGAAGAAACTCCAACAAAGGGCAAAAATGCAGCTCCTCTCAACCAGAGGAACCGAACCACATTCATCTGTGGCTGGAGGGAATCCCACCAGGTCCAGCTAGGAGGCTTTAACTTGAGTGTAAATGCATCTTTTTACAGCATTTCTAGACACTGGCCATTACTAGACAGTGCCATGCTGGGACACGTTACCCTCCCCTGTGCCCATCCCTTGGGGAAAGCATACCAACGACAAGGAGCAGCCCTTTAACAATTGGCAAGTGGTCCTCACTCTGCAGGTGCGCTTTCTAACTCAATTAAATACCTACAGGCAGAACTGGAGACAAGAGAAAAAGGCAAGGAGATGTCTTTCTGAGAGAGGTGGCCACAGTAACACAGACCAGCTGCCCAGAGCATGTTCCTGCATATTTAAGAGTCACTGAGCAAGAAACCTCCCAGAGAAATGTTTTGTTCATCTGAGAGCTCCTCCCCGCCTTTGAGGAAAAACAGTAACACAAACCAGTTGAGACAAAGTAGAGGCAGAGGTCCAAAGTAGCAGGCTGGGTGACAGAACACTTCCAGTATTAGCTACGATAGCTATCATTATCATCAAAGTAAGAATCACAATCTGAATCATTATCAATCATAAAGTTGTCTTCATCAAGGTCATCATCGTCATCATAGTCTTCCTGCCACTGTGGATCATACTCCTCATCTTCAACCTCCTTGCCACCTTCATCTGTGTTGGGGGAGTCACACAGGATGATACGGTTTTGCCTGTTGAGAACAAGAGCATAAGAGCAGAGCCTCTGCTGTGAGCATCAGCTGCCACCCAGCCCCACAACACCCTACTGTCATTGTCTCAGCATCCCTATCCAAAGAAACTCAAGAGAGTCCAGTCAGAGCAACTTCCATAACTGAGTCTGCCAGTGATGGAGCTTTCTTGATCACAGCTGCATACAAGCAGAGGTTTTGCTGGTTTCCCTACACCACTATGTCACTTAAACTGCTACCTCAAACCACAGAACAGGATGCAAGTAATCAATGTCTGTCATTCACTCTTTTGTATGTCAGTGAGCACAGGAGAAAATTCTGCTCACCTGCTTTTTGTATGCACTCACTCACCTTCCCATTACCCCACTAAGAAAACTCACCCTGTACATCCAAGGGCTGAAGCAGGCACATTTGCAAGTTTCAACTTTCTCTCAACAGCATCTCCTGAAGTCTGGAGCCCAACATGGAAATCCTGTTAGCAGGAAAGAACAGCCAAAAAGAGACAGAAACAGTATGTAATTTGGGGTGTATTTTGCGATGCAAACCCCTACCCTGCACACACACAATCCCGAGTCTATCCCCTCAGCTGATCAAGTCCTTTAGTTTGCCCACAGTCAAATTAGACCAGAGCAAGACAAGCCACGAACAGCCACGTGGCCTTCACCTGTGTGGAGTGCCAGAGAATTGCAAAGAGACGCTCCTTGATCTGCCGCACCAACTCCAAACCCATGTGGAACTGCTCTGCTTTCAGGAGCTGAAGAGAAGTGGCCAGGTCCTGGTACTGGAGCAGGGTCTCCTCTGCAATTCAAGGCCAACAAATTCATGCTGCATCCCACACTCGTGAAGCCAGCCATAGCTGCTTAGATCTCCTGTGCAAATGCCTCTCTCTTTCAGAACAGAACATGTCGCTCTTTACTGCATCAATCTCCACTGGCAGCCAAACTGCTCCAGCGGACATCAAGAAGGCAAAAATGGACTGGGAGCAGTGAGGCCAGCTGGGTGTTGGTATATATGCTATTGCTCCACTACAGAGCTGGTGCTCTTTGACTACAGCTGGAAATGCTAGTCACAACTTCAAAGAAGCTGCAGGACTTACCCAGAAGGATCTGCAGAGCATTAGTGAGCAGCTCCAGGCTCTCAGTCTGCTGTTCCACAATATCCATGCTCTCAGTGTCCTGGTTATAGTAGCTGTACACACAGGAATAGGCCAGCACCTGGAAAAGTACAGATCATGTTGTTAAGCATCCTCCTTCAGCTTCAGAGTGGGCAAGAAGGGAGCGGCACCAAATTCTTCCAGACCTCATTATTATCAGTGGGCTATGGCCATAGGCCAGTGACAATGACCCATTATGACAAGCAACAGCAGTGCCAGGCTAACTAGAGCTACTGGCAGGATTGGAAATGAATGTGCAATTATTTTATATTGAAGTCTAAAATAACTGATTGTTCCCACCTGCAAACTATCACAAGAACATAGACTGTAAATGCATAACAAGTGTGATTGACCAGCAGGGAAAAAGCCAAACCCATCAGCACACAGGACTAGGCAATGCTGAGCAGCCCAGGCTGAACAAAAGTGGCAGTGAACTAAGAGAATGGAGCCCAAAAGGAAGCCGGCATGGTGCTATACAGCACCAAGAGCCCACAACAAAGGCATTTCAACAAGTGGCAAACTCCAGTTATGAATGAATGACCCCTAAAGCCATAGAGGCACCCCGCAGGGATTGAGATCACTGTTTCCATTTAAAGAAATGGGCCAGAAAATTCAGTAGCAGCAGCAACAAGCAACAGTGATAGGCACCCCAGAAAACTCAGGGGCTACCACACTGAGAAGACAAAACAGGGTCAGGCACCCTTGTCCCACATGCCTCTCTCAAAATCAAGCCTACCTGCAAAACCAAGGTGTATATGCCAAGTCAGTACTGCAAAGACAATTCCCACCTCCTGCCAACATTTCAGGACAGAGTAGGCATTACAGACCTAAGGTGTCACAGGTTTCCTGCACGCACACAGTGGTTGCACTACAAATCCTTTTTAATGTGGCTATGAGGACATGCAGTGGGTAACTCATTGCTTCCAAAATATCTATAGTTCATGAAATGAAGTTAAGAAAAGAAAATCATACCATGAGCATTAAAAGGACCTTCCTGACTGTAACACAGCATCAGGAGAGCTTTCAAAGTACCTTCACTGGGGCCTTTCTAATAGGAATGGACCAAACCCAGTGGATGAAAACTCTAAATATTTACTTTGTGTTGATTCCATGGTGTCAACTTGAGCTGAGCTCCAAATCCTGTGACCTGATTGTAAGGAACACTGCGAACAGAGCTCACCTCAGACTCAAAACAGGGAAGGGCAGACATTAACTCTTCCCCTGTCCTGATGCTACTCATCCCCTCAAGCTTTCTCTGTCTCCTCTTGTTTGGAGAAGAACAAGGTTGGTGTCTTCTCACTTTAAGAAAGGCATGAAACACACCAACAGAATTAAGTCTAAACCTCAGCAAGACTATATTATCCAGCCTTACCTTCCGTGCCTGTTCTAGCACTTTGCAGGCATCAAGAACAAAGGTCAAGTTCCTAATTTTTGGTATCTCTCTGATGGAAGAAATGCTGTTCCTCAGACTTACAGCAAATTCCTGCAGAAACCAAAGGAGGAGGAAAAAAAAGTCAATGTCAAACTCCACAAGATTGAAAAAACAGCACCTTCCACACAAATAATTGCTAAGCATTCTGAAGTGCCATCCCAGAAGATGCAGGCAGCAGCAGAGCATTTAATGCATCCAACTATGACATTTCTACTGTGCCATCACTTCAACATTTTACAGCACCTCAGCTCTAAGCAGAGCTCAGCCTTCAGTCACCACTGCTTCCAACTCCTGCACCACTCTGAGACCACAAACACCACAAGTCAGGTGCTCAGTTTCCACAACAGACTTGATAGAAGAAAGCAGCCAGAGAGTACTCCTTAATGTCAGAGCCAGGGCAAAATGATCATCCAGTGATCCCAACCTGGATGTGAAGCCTGCTTCTAAGCAGAGAAGACACTGACACAACAGAAAGTGCCCTGCTCACCAGGGCTGAGCAGCAGTTAGCATCTGGAGGAGGAAGGAAGGAAGGAGGAGGCCTTACCCTTGCATGGTGATGAAAGGTGCATCTCTCGTTGTAATCCTGGAAACGCTTCTCCTGCCAAGCTGCTTTACTCACCTGAAAGGAAAGGTACAGAAAACTTGTAGCAATTTCCCTCAAGTACCAGAACTACCTAGAAATGCCAATATTACTGGCAAATTCACAAATTCCAGAGTAAAGGGCCCAAGTGGAGATCCTTACCATCTCTGAGAGGCTACAGGGGCCTCTGAGCACAAGCACAAACCAAGAAGATACAGCAAACCACTCACCATAGCAGAGCAGTTGTAATAATCCTTGTGATTTGGCCTCCAGGGCTTGAGGCAGCGCCAGCAGAAGCCATGATTACACTTTGCACATGTCATACTGCAGAAGGACAATGGGAATCACTCAGTCCTGACAGCCACTTGCAGACAGTTCCTGACAGTGCTCCCCTACACCACAGCCAGGGACTGTGCCACCCAGTCACAAACACAGTAGCAAACGAAATTGTATACTCACTGCAGGCACCCCTCATTTTTCTCTATCTGAGCCTGGCAGTTTGGGCAGTGCTTTGAAATGAGCTTAGCCAGATGTTTGCTTTGGGCTTCACTTGTCATTCCCTCATAGTATCCATCATCATCCACCCACCGAGACATGTGGCTGCAGCTGGCAGGATAATGGGCCTGGGAGAGAGAAAAAGACAATCGGTCAACCACACAAAAGCAGAAGGATGTGTGCCAAACCTAAGACAGTATAGCCTGTGATCCAGCTCAGCCTCACCTCTGGGAAGTTGCAGTTGAAGCAGGATATCCAGGAGCACTTGGAACAGGCTGCTCCATAACCAAGTCCATCCTTAAGGAGGATCTGATCACAGCCCTGAGGGTTGGTGCACCATGTCAGGTTGGAGCAACACTCAACATAGCGTCTGAGGAGGGCTTTTTCATACTGTAATGAGAAGCCAGGAGAGAGATTCAAGCCTGAGAAGGTGCATGCTTAGGCCTTAAAAGCAGCATCTGGTGCTCTGGGCTATGTGTCTCACCAAACAATTGCTCACGACAAAACAGCCCTTAGTCAGTTTACCCTTTCATTCCCTCTGTATTCATTTTTCTGTCCCACTCATGTCATATCTGGAAGCTGTTGCATTTCATAGAATTGCTGAGGTTGGAAGGCATTTCTGGAAATAAAACTTGGTCCAACCTCTCCAGTTTAAAGCAGGATTGCTTGGGACTGTGTCCAGTTGGATTTTGAATATACCCAAGCACAGAGACTACAAACCTCTCCGCCCAAACTGGTCCCATATCTCACTACCCTCATTATTGGAAAAAACCCCCAACAACCAGTTTTCTTATGTTTAAATATAATTCCAGCATTAGATCTTCATACAATAATCTAGTTATTTTGAGCTCAGGATTGGACCAGAGACCTCCACAGATTATTGCAACCCAAAATATTCTACGAGTGTATGTGTTACTCTGCATCAGACATGAACACTCCAAACACACCACTTACTGATCAAAAGGAAAACATAATGTTTCAGTGAGAGCATCAGAGCAACTTGTTAAAATTAGCTGCTGTTTATGTCAACCTGCAATAATAATTTCTTTTTATAAAACAGTCAGAACAACAGGCTACTAAATCCTGCTTTCAGACAGGTGTGACTATGGGATTTGCAAAGGCAGTAAGGACTAACTGTCCAGATATATGCACTAATTCTCCAAACACCTCCTATAAAAAACAAGACAAAAGATACCACTGTCAAACAACAGAGCAGTGTAAAGAGACTGTTCTGCCCAGCAGTTAACAAAAATAGTCTGTCATGTGACAGCTATAGCTCTGCCATTAGGTGGAAGGACATTTAGCCATAAAAACTGAAAGAACAGAAAAAGTAGCTTCTGCTTTAGAGCAAGCATCTACTGTTGTAGCCTTGACCAAGTACTGAGGTAAGCAGAGCTCAGAAAGCCTGGTTTAGAGATGTCTGTAGGTTCACACAGACTTAGAGTGAAGATTAAGTCTGATGTGGTAATTCCTCCCATCTTCACAAAAACCTGAACTGCTCAAGCCAGAGACTGATGAAAGAGAAAGGACACAGAGGTCACTCAAGCAGCAGTAAAATGAAATTGCTCATGTTTTCATTTGGCCTTGATTTTTATTTTATTATTATTATTTAATTGATTCCAGCACACCAGTAAAGGATATTTGTCATGAGCTGCTACCATGGCTCTCATCTAGTCCTGAACTAATGATGTCCCTGAAATGTTGCTTGCTAGGGATATATTTAGAGGAAATACTATTGTGTTCTTTTGTTGATGTTATGCTTTCCTGAACAGCAGGTATTGACCATAATCAGAGACAAAAGACAAAATCTGGCTGGCCACCATTATCATGCTGCCAGTCTTGGCAGGAAACAGGAAGGGGAAAAGCAGCAACAAAATTATCTGATAGTGTTGACCAAAATGTAAGAGCGCTTGGACACCGAGCAGCCACCCCTCCTGGTTCACCTTGGCTATAATCTCCTTGGAGGACACGATGGAGTAGATGAAGGCTGTGGTCGGCTGAGCACGGCACTCGGATATGGGACAGGTGCAGTTGACAACCATGTTCTGCTCAATGCGAGTTGTAAGATATTCCCTCCAACAGGGCTGTCAGGGCACAGGCAGAGAGATCAGACCTAAGCAGAGCTGTGTGACCCTGGAAGCCCTTCCCACCCAGGAGAGGGTGTACAAAGCCCCACAGATCACGGGTAAGTACCCCAAAGCACAGAATTGGGAATAGACAAACTAGGGAGTGAAGGATCACAACAAAAAAGTGAGCTGAGAAAAGAGAACGTATAAGCTCTGAAAAATCCCCTGATAACACCTTCAGACAAATAACAGCTGCTCCAAGTATACAGCAGCAATTCCCTGTCAAGTAGCAGGAACCAAAGGCCCCAGGACCTTCACCTTGCAACAGTAGTGCATGCAGCAAAGGGTTGGTGGCTTCTCAGTGGGACACAGCTGGTTCACACAGACTGGACAGTGGGCTCCAGGGCTTGGGGGAGGCTCGACATCCTGCACTTGCAACCCTGAGGAGATGAGCAGGGCCTCACGGTTCTCCACATAGCACTGGATCAGGAAATCCACATTCCACCTACAGTGCATGAGGAGGTGCCGAGCAACATCATCCGGTATGCTCAGAGTATCCTGCACCTGCTGTACTGTCTGGTTCATGAGCAGCTTTGCCTCCTCTGGACTGAGCGTGTGCCCCATTGGCACCTCCAGCATTGCCATGAGATATTCTTCCGCCCTGCCTGTGCCAGGATTCTGCCTGACATGGAGAAATGTGCCACGTTCACACACGGTGGAGATCCACACCCCTCCAAACCTGGAGACATGCATCCCTACCAATGCAGGCTGTCTCTGGCGTCCTCCTTCAGAGATGCCTGGGCTGGCCTGCACTGGAAACTCATCTGTGCTTGGCCACCAAGAGGTGTTGTGGATTCAGCAGAGATG
>VWZV01019588.1:0-14241 GCA_013397155.1 Irena cyanogastra
TTCCCTTCCCTTCCCATTTTTTGACTGCATTAATGATTTCAATATTGATTATGCACTGGTTATTTTTCACAAATATTTACTGCTTTGACTTTAATCTTTAATCTGCCTTATGAATGGCCAGTTCTTCTCAACTTCATTTTTCTTCTCAGAATCCTTTCACAAGGAATTTACCTAACCATAGCTTACCAACATTTTCCTTTTCAAAGTTTATTTTGACTACTTTCCTATTCTTCTTCCTTTCACTAGAATCAGTGAACCACCTTTTCATTTCATAAATCTTCTGCCCACAAATTTGTCAAAATCCCTCCCAAGTAAAAAAATATATATTTTTTATATCCAATTTCTTCTCTTTTTCTTCCAAAATAGAAGCTCTTTCCCCCCAAACAGTCCAAAATAGATTTATAATAGATTTATATGAAAGTAGGAATTGATTGATCTATTTTTTTCACAGTACAAAAGAAAGAAAAAATTAGTATTGAAATTTGTTAAGCTTCAAGGTAACGAAAATATGTTTTTTCCCCCAAAATAAACACATCGTAGAACCCACTCCTGCTACATATTGTGAAAGCAAGGAGTCAAATTCACAGAAGGACTAGATTTAAAAAATATTAATGATATAAAATACTGGACTTCAGGGAAAAATTTAACCACTGTAATGTCTTAGAGTAGGCAATTTGAAAACATCCTGTTCCTTTTTTCCCCTTTCCCCTCTCCTTTCTTTCCAGAAATATCTGGGGTTAGCCACTGTCAAGATAAGAAAAGTGAACTCCTAAGCTGATCCAGTTCTTCTACTTTCATGGATAACTTTGGCATTTAGCTTGTCTGCAAATTCTTTCTAGTCTAAACACCAGTAAGTAAATTCAAACCATAAATAAAAAACCACTGGCAGGCCAAAAAAGAATATGAGGAACAACTTTCTAACAGCATAAGAAGCTAACAATAAAACCATCTTTAGACCATAAAAAAAACCAGAAGTCTGCCAGGGAATCTGTAGAGCTGATATATGGCAAAGGTGTAAAGAGGGAAGCTCAATGAAAATAAAACTTTAAGAGTTAGAAAACCTCTGAGAATTCCTTGCACTAAGGTTCACTCTTGGGGAGCATAAAGGAAGTCCAACACTTGCCTCTTTCGATGAAAAGGACAAGTTAGAAGAACTGTCTCAAACAAGAGCATAAATTAAAGATGTTTTAGAGCCTATGGCTGAAACTGACAAGAGCAGATCTCTAGAACCATTCACCCAAGAGCTCAGAAAGATCTCAATGTGCTGCTGGGCTCTGGTCTGATACTCGCTGCTGTGCTCTGGCTCAGTGTCAGCACAGCAGCATGAGAACAGGCAAATGTGACTTCAGTTTCTAAAAAGAGCTCCAGGAGACACTCTTGACGCCATGGGTCAGTAAGTCTCATTTCTGTACCAGAAAAGCTGGTAGCAACAGACATGAGTTAATCTCTGAGTATAAAGGAGTGGAAACAAAGACTGGGGTTACACTGACAGTGGACAAAGGCTACAAGAAGGTACTCATGGATCTTTGTGCTGATGTAATTGTGTTTCAACGAATCTAAAGTAAGGTACATTGGGAAAATAATCCTAAAGGTAAATGAAACAGCACTAATAGAATAACTGATAGCTGTTATTCTTCAAAAGGAAATTCTGGAAATGATCTGGCTATTTTTTTTTGCAAACCTCAGGCCAGTGCTGTACTGCAACCACTAAGTGCTGACAGCATATTAAGGAGCTGTTACATGGGCAGCCTCTGTCTCTGGAAATCCCTAATCCATTACGACAGTAACACGATATTCCAGGAAAAATACTGTTCTTTTCTTGCCCTGGGTTTATTTGCTTGGTTTAGGGGGGTTTTTTTTATCTACTACTGGCAGCTATTGGACACAGTCTAGATGGGTGTTTCATCATCTCCCGTACAAACATTCTAACGTTCACATGAATTATCGCTGGATTTGCAAGCTAGCCCCAAATTTACACTGAAGAAGCAGCCACCAAATTCCCCACATGATACAGTGATGTATTCTCCCCTGGATCCTTTTCTGGTTTTGGTCGAATATTTCTTGAGTTACCTGAAAATTTATGGCCAGATTTTTAAAACTGCACATAAACACATTTTTTTAATTAGCTAATGCAGCAGATAAATTCATGTTTAGGCACCTAAAACTAGAGATAAAAACATGCTTAGGTGCCTAAATACCTTTAAAATACAGCCCTACATATCTTTGAAGATGATGCCAAGACTTCTGTGGACATCGTTAACATAGGGCTGAACTTCAAACATATTCAGCAGGATTCAGATAAAGCACAGAGCCCATCTTGGCACGAGCTCCTCTTAAAGGTTAAGAACTAAAAAAGGAAATTCTCCTACAGAGATGGATTATACATAGAAACTTTTGGGAAATAGACAGTTTTGGGTCCCTCCTTTATCTTGATGAATAAGAGCAAGGAAAAACAAGGAAAGATGACAAGGAAACAGAGATAAGAAAATAGATAAGAAAAGAATGTCAAAGTTTTTAATATTTACTGCCATTAGAAAGAAATATGCCAACTGGGGAAGTGAAAAGATTATGTTTCAAGAAGAGCACCTTGGACTTTTTTTTTTTTTTTGACATGATAGATGCACCTGAAGAAATTCTCACTTATATGAAAGAGCTTTAACCTACACGAGATGGACTCTACAGAAGAAAACTTGCATGTTTATCCCTTTTTAGGAAAAAATAACATGTCAGATAAGAAATAAAATGTAATTAATACTGTCTTGCAGATCTGAATTGAAACAATCTTTGAGAAAAGAAAATTGTCATGGCCAAATTTTATCCTTTTTTTTCCCAAAATACATACCTTTTTGGAACAGAACATCAATACTAAGCCATATTTCAATTAATTTGTTTGCAGTGAATACTAATTTATTTTTAAAATCCATTGTCTTCCCAGGATCCAGTTTCATTCTGCATTATGAAAAAGGATTACATCTCTCATTGAAGACTGTGGTCTTCTGGCACTAATTTTACTAATTAGTCTGACTTCGGTCTTGAGTCAAGATGATTGGTGACCAAATGACTTTTAGGAATCTTTCTGCTCCCTACATCTTGCAGTGAAATTTCTGTGATGAATACCTCCCTGCCTATGGCCCTAAAATCTGCAGCAAGTTTTCTTTTCAAAGATTCCAGTAATAGCTTTTCACAAATATTACTATTTTTCTGGTGGACTAAGTCAGGTCTGTGATTGTGCTCTTTCACTTTTGACTTGCACTTTTTGTTGCTATTTATGACTGAGAAAACCATATTCTATTGACCTGACATAGAAACATTCCTCACGTAAACTATGGAGATGTAAATGAATTCATATGGGGTTTAGCCAATAAAACACATTGAGCATGTATCATTCCAAATGATGGGCATTTTTCTTACATTAAAAGTCAGCAAATACACTTCTCCAGAGATCACTCTGGTGATGGAGAATATGCTGATAAAATGGACTAAAACAACAGCAGGAGGAACAAAGGTATCTCTCTGTAAATCAGAATTTGCTAATAAACCTGAAAAACTTGAAAGATTTGTACAAGTGAAATCAAGAGCAATCACAATATGCAGTGGTAGTTAATGTAGTCAATCATTTCCACAGCTAGACCTCTGTATATATTTGACTGACTAACAGCAATTCTCCTGCTATGACTTTCTTGATATTGAAACTGGGTTTTATTTTGCATTTTATTAGTCTTAAAGCTGCTATGTAGTTGCAGCTAAATAATTATTATCAGTTCCAAGTTATTATACTGAGGAAAATATATTGTGATAATTGTAATGGACTTTTGATGTTATTTTGCTTATCAGCTGCACCATTTTAGTAGTTTTCCACATCTGTACATGTGACACTAGTTACGCTCAGGAAGTGTTAATTAAAGAGAATTTAAGATAAAATACAATCTCCATAGCATGTGCAGCAACAAAATATGTGAACTATCTTCATTTCATATTTCTTTACATAGTGATGACCTCAGTTATATATTCAAATGAAATTTAGTTCATATTATTTTAAATTTCTAATAAAAGACTTAATTCTTTTGTCTCTTTGTCAATGTTGATTTCATTAACCTCAATTTTCAAACATGCTTGTTAAATAGCAGTTATCATGAGGCTATGTAAATGAAAAACAAACACAATACTTCCTTATATTACAGACTGGAAAATAGTACAGTATCTCAGAGCCCGCCATGGGTAAATGCTTTCCCTGAGTTCCTCACTTGAGTGTTTTATCCAAGTTTTTATATAATGTAATTAAAAGGAGTGCCAAACTTAAAATATAGCATTTATTAAATAAGGTTGATTGGCCTCAGGAGAGTATCTAAACAGATTTGGCACTTTAATACTCGGGGGAAACGTGTTTTGTCCTTTTGTTTTGCAGAAATAGATTGCACTGATTTATCCCTGTATTTGGTTTGGCATCATTCAAGACTTAGAAAGATGTAGGAATATTATGGACTATCACTTTAAACCCCATTCCACTCAAAAATCCTTTGAGTAAAGTAAGGCAACTAAATTTAAAGTTTAAAATAAGACAATCCTTGCAGTAAAAATCAGCCACTTATCAGTATACTTCCATGCAGCTCATTTGGAATTCAGAATTTGGAACACAAATTTAGAATATTGAACGTGGCATTATTCATTACCTGGCACACAGTCATTCAAGGCAGTTAGCCAAACAAGCTATCTCTCTACTTACAGGTGAAACAACATTTTTGAGAATCTTAAAAATTTGAAAACATTCATAAATCAAAATATGAGGATTTCTAAGAGGGAAGCTAACATCATGCCAATTTTAAGTATACTGGATACGGAAACAAGTGAGCAGTTTAAAAGGATTCTCTGACAGGCACTTCCACTTATTCAGACAATATCAATTAGTGTCTGCAGAGCAGACTTACCCACAGTGACATTTCAATCGCTGTGTTTTCCAGATGCAAAGAGACTCTATTAAGAGACTCTATTTTTCCTCTCTTTGTTTTATACTGCTTCAAAAGGAACAATTAATAGTGAAGGTTAGGACATGAATGGGGATATAGAATTGGTGTTTAAACATAAGTTTGAAAACCTGTCAGGTCCAGAAACTTTTCCAGTGATCATCACCACTCCTCACAATGAGTTTTCTCTAACAGCAAGCTGTTTTACTCTTTTTTCCATGGCTGTACACAGTGAAGTGTGTGGCAGGATTGCAATGGTGGGAAGGGCTGCTGATGGAAACTGGTCCAGGAGGGGACAGAGATCCCAGCCACATAACCTGTTCCTGGGGGAAGGGCTGCTTGCCTGTGCCTCAGCCACTGCACTGCTTCCTACCTTGTCCTCCTGGGAAATGAGCAGCATTTGCCAGGATGGTAGGTGGGATGGCTTGCATGTAGCCAGGAGGAGCAGTCCCACTCCACCAAGGTGCTGTATACCCAGGATCATCTTTTCTTCCTGTCAGCTTCTCCCAGCACCACAGAGTTTCAATAAAAGGAAGGGAACTTGGGAATCTGAGGTGAACATTTGCTCATAAGACTGGTGACTGAGCAAAAGGAATAAAGCCCAAATGGACTTACACACTGCAAGTTGTGATTTCCAGGGTGGCCTTACATCCATGCAGACAAAGAGATCCAGAAACAAACTGGCTCTGAGACATTCTTCTGCTATGAGGCCAGTGCTCACCTGCATCATCTTACCAGCAGCTTAGTCCTGGCTGTGAGTGAAGAGAGACCTCCAGGACAATTTGGACAATTGCAGTGGTTGAATGAATACAAGAACTGACTAGTTTAAAAAAAGTAAGCTGTTACACTGTTCAACTCTTTATTTCTGCCACTGTATCTGTTTTAGATATGCCGAAAATTTCCACTTCACTTATAATGTCATGATTTCAAAGACAATTTTCAGCATTAATATTTATATGAATACAGTGTTTTGGCATTCATTTTTCATCCTTTGGTATTCCATTCAATAAAGGAGGCATGGGGTCTTGAAGAGTAATCATCCATCAGGAATACAGAGCAATAGGATAAGGTTTAGATGATCAGCTATGCCCCATGGAGAACAATTATTAATTATGATAAACCCCCATCAGTGCTTAAAAATATATTATTGTAATATCTTTATGAGAAAGTCAAAAGCAAACACTGGTGAATAAAATACATCTGCTTTAATATTACCCTTTGTGGATGATACAGTTTATGATACAACAGCAAGACTCCAAAAAGTAGTCCTAAATCCAGGACTAAATGGGGAAAAAACATTCACAATAAGTAATTTAATCACATCTGCAAATATTATTCTGTCTGCTTGGAACCCCTTGGAATTTCAGCTGGATTAGTTCTCCTTCACTTCCTGTCCTAAACATTTGTTTTCTGTTTCTGTCTCCTGTTAAACAGAAATTGCCTTTCACCCAATGGATGCCAGCATTTCAGTGATGCAGGAAGAGTTTCAAGTGTGAATCCCATAGAAAGTTAGACAGAAACATAAGGGTAGTTAAATGGGCAAGTGTGTGATATGTCCATTAGGATAAAAGAAAAGTTAACATGTCTGTGCAATACTTGTAACCTGAGTTGGATTTATATCAGTAGAAAGGGGTATAGCTGCTATAATTTCAATAGAGCTAGACTAGGTGTAAACCCTTCTATTCATAGAACTCAATATTTATCTAGGTCCTTCAATTCAAAAGGATCCTAAAGTGCCTTGTGTTTTAGTAAAAATCTCTTATCTGTATTGTAGCTAGATGAATAGTACTTAAGGAATACATTACCTTAGAAATTTACCATTTTTCATCAAATAATGTGCTCAACAAGTAATTTTATGAGGTGTTAGAGTAATTCTGAGTAGTTGAATACTATACATACTTGAATAAAGAATTCAAGAAACAATGATAATATTTACCAAAAATGTGTTCAACTATTTTATTCCTTTAAAAATGTCAACTAATTTCTATGTTAAGAAATACTAATACAGCTCTAATGCCAACCACCTTTAATATTCTATCAGCATTTTCCTATCCCTGCCCTCCAAAGGAATAAACATCTGAATGAAGTCTTCTATTCTCATCTCACAGACCAGAGACCCAGGGATGTGAAATATAGACATGGATTTTTTTTCATGTACACAAACAGAGAGTAAGTCCCTTCTAGGAATCTCTGCTTGTTTGCAGTCAATAAATGACAGTAAATAGGATCTACATCTACCTCTTATTCACTGGTTCTGTCGAGGTGCTGACATATCCTGCACATTGCTTCCCCACTCAGAGATTTTCTGGTGCACCTTTGTCCACCCAGGGTGCATAGCCTGGCTCTCTTCCTTTCCAATAGCTCATCTCACCTTTTCTTTCAAAACACTGTAACCTCCACTGATGTAACCTACCTTTTGTAAAATATCCTAGTGGTTATCCCTTCAAACAAGAAAATATCAGACTTCTTTTAACACCCAGCTCACTCTGAAGTGTTTAAACACTCGTCCAGCTGGTCAGAGGAGTAGAGTGGTTGACTTAGAAAAGGTGGGATTGAATTTTTAGACACTGCTTAAGAAAAAAAATCTGTACTTAATAGTGAGCAAATACAGAAATAAATCTTGAATCAGGTCTTGGAAGGCAGTCCTCCCACTTCTGTGCCCTCCCCCTCTTCTCGTCTTCTCCCTTTCTCTCTCTCCCTCCCTATCCCTCTCACCAGAGAAGTAATGTTTTATTTTGTTCATCTGCTACACTCTCAGCAACAGACTAGATCAAATCCAGGCCTAGACTTATGTACTAATATCTGGATCAGCCTTCTTCCCTATTTATGATACAGACAGTGCAGAATATCTAAATAAAAATGTCCCTTTGATATGGACATAGCCCTTTTATTAAAAGCATAGTTCTTTAATGAAGAAGCAGCAGACGTAGTTGCTAACCTCTTTGGGACCTTACACAATGAAAAGTGCCTTATAAGTTACTATTAGTGGTACTATGATTGGTACAAAAGCCTTTGTAGTATCTCATCCTTGGCAGATTCTTACAGCTCAAAAGACAAGGATATATTCAGTGTTTTAAAAATTGTGATCTACCATGATCATACCTAATTTTATCTCCTTGGGAGTCTTCTGCATACATTTAAATAATGATCAGATCTTCCTTCATCTTTATCTTTTCAGAGTGCTCATGCAGCCAGAATGATATCAAGGTATTAAAATTCAAGTGTTATTCTTTTAAAAACCAATTTTTCTTTTTCTGTAAGTGTATGGTTTAATTCCATGCAAATTAATTTTACTCAGGAAAGTATTTTTTTGACTTCAAGTATCTTTTAAATGCTTCTTTTTGCACCCAACCTGCTGGTAAAAAAAATTAGAAAGCAAACAAATGAGATGATTTTCAGTGAAGAGACAGGATGCCTAAAGAGCACAGGATATAATTGGAAGAACACAGGAGAATGTTTAAAATAAGTTCAAGAACAGTGATAAGGCTAAAGATGATGTTATCTGTTGGACAGAAGAAGCCATTAACATACACCAGAGTGTTTTCAATCACTTAATCAGAAAACCCTTTTCTTGAGCACTGTTTCTTGTCTGCGTGCCATGAACAAACATAAATATTTTGGATTTCCTGCATCCTTCACTCTGATAATGGGCTCTTAACTATAAGCCCTTCCCACCTCAAAGAAAGAGCTAAAAACAAATGATAAAACATGAACCCTAGAGATGATTTCTAGAGCAGAGGAGTTACAGAATTCAACCATGTGTTCAAAACAGCCTTTTCACTGCACTGTTAGTCTTAGTTCAATATGAATGTAATTTGAGACAAAAGGAGAATGGATGGGGATGAGGATGAAAATGTTCTAAATGAGCTAAAACTACTAAATTATCACTGACTGCAGTGGTATATGTTCAGCAACACAGAAACAAGAGCTTAACTCTTCTACTTTTACAGAAATAGAAACAAATACAAATTCTACTTTTCAGTGAAATAACGTTTAATTTCATAGAGGTAAATTTAGAGAAAGACAATCTCGTGGGTGTGTTTTCCTCTTCATACCCATTTTTTGTGTGTGGGAAATGTTCAGGAGCTCAGATACGTACTCATTCTAAAGGAGATCTTTGAGAGGGCTTAAAGATGTCATTATTTCTGCTTCTGGAGGTTTTTCCACTAGTTTCTGATAATTCCATGAAAAATTTAGATGATGTTAGCACTTCTGTATAGCAATAACAACTGGATGATTTCCGTAGCTGTACAATTCCATCAAAGCTTCATTCATATATTCACTCCTCTTCCTTACAGCTGCCTGGCAGTCAAGTCCTTACAGCATTGCAAATCCAAATATTGCACCAGGAAAGGGCAAAACAGCATTCACTCCACATCACAGTACATCATCAAAACTATCCCAACTTTGGCAACAGCAGTAAGGCTTCAGGGGCTGCTTTCAGATAATTCTGACACTGCTGATGCAATGTTTTCCTTGGTCCAAATGAGCTGTATCAGTCATTTGAATTATAATGAACTAGAAACTGCACAGTGTGTTTCAACAAATAAATCAAAGTGGAATACTTGGGCATCAGGTGAAACTAACTTTAAGTAATCATTACATGGAAAAAAAGTAAATGCATTTTAAAATGGTTTTGCAGTGCTTCAAATGACCGGGAGACAAATTTGTTTGCTGTGTTACAACACGTAACAGGAAAAACACACCATACAGTAGATTGATCACTAGTCAAGATTCAACTTCTTAGAAGTTATGTGAAAATAAATAGTGCCAAATACTCAACTGCTGTAAGCAGCAAATGTGCACTGAAGAATATCAACTTGCATCTGGTAAGGATCTGGCTGTTGCACCAATTCAGGAACTCAAAAGTGGTAATTTTCATGGCTTTAAAGTAAACTCCTCAAAAAGAAAAGTTGCTTAAATTCTGAATTAGACTACAGGAATATAAAATACATCTAAATGTATAAACAAGAAAAGGGGTATTCTGGCACTGAAAGTCAGAAAATAATTGCTCAGTTCCATTAAAATATTTGGAAATATTATACCATTGAATAAATATGCAAAATCTACATTTTTCCAGATGGCATGTAATAGTTAGCAGTTTTATACCTAGGAATAGGAGGTCTTTACTTTTTTGCCATGATAGAATGTGGTTATGGGCTCATACTTGTATTCTACATAAAAACAAACAAAATCTTGAATACATGCAGAATGCTGAAAGCAGAATTGAGTTGATTCAGTGTTTTTGGTGTATATTCTCTTTGTGTATGTGAGGTAGCAACAGGAAAACGTTTATGACATTTCCCAGTTGTTTTTCTTACAGGTGAAATGCACTTTCATAATAAAGAGGTGAATTTTTTTCTGTGGTAACTGCTAAGGAAATCTAATGGCTCATTAGAGACACTGTTTTCCCTTCACAAACATTTCCTCTCATTACTGAGAAAACTGCCACTAATCAAATGCATTTCTGAAGCACTACAAAAGGATTTGGCATTAAATTTCAAGATAATTGTTGTTAAGTGTGGCTTGTTTCCTTTTTAGGCTTCATTTTAATCTGTTACTGCTTTATTCCTTCCCCTTACACTGGAAAATGTGCAGCATTGTTTTTTTTTAGAGTGTGGGACACAAATACAAGTCAAACCTGTTTACGTACAATTCTGATTTTGGGAGGAGGAATTACTTCTCAAACAATCAGACTTAATAACTGCTGCAGAAACAGTATGCAAAGTTGGTTTGTTTCTCGTTTTAAAAAATGTTGGTTGAATCACATCAAAATCTCAAGACAATTCCAAGATGAACTGACTCTCAGAGTAAATGACCTCTTCATCTCAGTGATAAAGTTCCAGCCAAAATATTCTCTCGGCCTGAGACGTGATTCATTAGAAATATGTGCATGGTGTGGAGCTCTACTTTCTATCTGGCAGAGTCCAGCCTGCAGACTGATAAGAAGCAAATGCAAATGTCCTGATAAGAACTGAATGCAAATATTTATGATATGATATTCCCTGGGAATTATGTGCAGATAAAACAAAGTGTATTATTTTCCCGCTTCTCTTTCAGGTTTGCCAAAATGCCCTTTTTCGCTTTCGGAATTTGCATTTCTTCAAAATTGATTCGGCTTGCGTATTATGTTAAGCTATTTGTTTGCTAAGGATGGTAATTAGTTACTGTAATTACAGCAATGACAGTTGCTAAATTGTTTTTAAAGCATTACAGTGAGCCTGTGCCAGAAGATTGCAGTATTTTTTTGGATTTAAGCAGAGGCTGGAAAAACTCCCACTCTAAGGCCAGCATGGGATTTTCAACTACAAAGCTGCTTTTCCTGATTGAAATATTTTTTTTAAGAAATCATTAATTTGCATTGATTGTAAGTACTAACTTTAAATTTTGGTTTATTCACAGATCACAGAAATATTAGTGATAGTGGGCCCTGTGGGAAAGGAGATACAAGGGGGACTCCCATCGTAAATAAAAGTGAAAGCTGATAGCAGAGGAAAAATGGTATAACTATTACTCTGAGCCTGTTAATTAAACTCTTTAGCTTAGTTTTTAGATAAATTAAAAACAATTTAAAAATGCCTGATTGAAAGTCATTCCTGAACTTTTCTGAGGTGCTCAGAGCTAAGTAAGAAACTCAGAAACAACTATATTCACCAAGTCCTTATTGTATAGCATGCTCTGCATCAAGACAGAGCATAAAAAGGAAGTGGACAGCTCTTGCAAATAAATTCACAGAGTCACAAAGTTAAATAAAGGTTTTTTTTTTCCTGTGGTGTCTTGATATTGTAGTCATTGCTTTTCATTTTTGTTTACAGGCTAACACTGGACACTTGCATCCTGAGTATGTCCAGGGTGAATATTTGATGAGAATCTCAGAGAGCTCCAAGTTTCATCCTTTCCTCCTTCCCTCTAGCATTTCCTCCAAGGGAGTTACTGTCACAGCAGGAAGAGTGTGCAGCTCAGCAGTGGAAGAGCCCCAGGCATCGTAGCATGAGCTCTTCCTCTTCCAAGACATGTGGTCTCGGGAGATTAGCTGGTGTGTGTGTGGGAACCCTAAGGCTTTCACCCATCTCTTCATTCTGTTCTTCCTTCCACTCCACCCCCGTATAATCTCATTCCCCACAGTTTATAGGAATAGACATAATTACTGCACTTTTCTTCCTTCAGAGAAAAGGCAGCCTCCTTTGAGGCTACAGTTCAGCTCTGTAACTAGGAAGAGCACCTGTAACCCACCTTCCATACCCTTCATCCCTCTCTAGGATGCCAATTCACCTAAAGCCCTGATGCCTGAAGTCCTGGGATTTATTTTGAGATTCCCCCCACCCTCAAAGCCAGCCTTTCCTGGCTGTTTCTCACCACATCTTGATTCCTCTTCTGCCCAGCCCTGCTGTGGCTGCCCACGTGCTGCAGGCAGCAGCGTGCAGGGCTCGCAGGCAGCGCTCCCCGCTGCACTTGCCTGGGCAGGGTACACTCACCCATGAGCCTGCTGAAACTGGGTTTAACCACAGCAGCATTTGCTTCATGGTTTGCAGGCCTCTGCTTTCCTTTTGGCACAGAGTCAGTCTTTCAAACGTGCATTGTGCTTTGCAGTATCATTTATCTAGTTACCATTTAATAGTCATTTGTAGACAATTAACTTAATACCCAGTCCTTGCCCCAGAACACCAACTTAAATAAGATACTGTCCTCTTGCTTACACAAAATTCCATTATTCTGATGATGTAGAGGTTTTACATTTATTTGGAGAAAAAAAAAATCTGCATTGTCTTTATGAAGTAGCTAAAGATCCAGAGAAATGCAAGTCCCATGATATCATCAGATCATTCAACACAGGGGAATCTTGCAGTTTCCAGTCGTGAGGGAATAGCATGTTAACAGCTCATGAGAAACACATGGTGTGACATTCTGAGGTCACTTTTCTATCCCATATATAAACTTACAATAGTGGATTTTGACTGAGCAGTATTGGATCAAAGAACAACTTCAGGAAACATAAGTTAAGATTCAAATATCAGCTAAGTGATTGCTTAGCTACAGAAAGAAAAACATTTCTCCTGAAGTGAGAGAGTTTTCTTGTCCTGAGTTTCAAAGGCTGATCCCTCACAAAGTTTATTAGCTTATATTTGGATTATACTCTTCACTTTGAAATTCCTACAAAGGATTTACTTCCAAGGCCCTCCACTAGCTACACAGACAATGTATCAGGCCATAACAGCCCCATCTGCTGCTAAGCAGATTTGTATCTAATTTACACTTGTATTTGGATCATAGTGTTTTAGAGATGGATGAGAGATATCTTTTAGCATTAATTTGGATCAAACTTTATGTGTCGTTTTCATCTTAAAATGGGAAATAAGATGGTAGTGTGATCATGTATGGTATGTCATAAGCTACTCTCAGAATCTTTATTAAAGGAGCTATGAGAGATGAATACAGAAAACTTAATTATCATTAGGCTTTGCAACAACACATAAGCACTGTTAATTCAGTGGGTAACACATCTGGTAAACATGCAGTACCATTTATTGACCTTTTAAAAATCATCATATAAGATCTAATCAAGAAAATGAGAAATGATCATATATTGTGTCTCTTATGGAAAGTGAGATACTACCTACTTTGAAGTTCTGAGAACAGCACAATGGCAGAATAGATTTATATTTAACTGACATAAAAAACTAGCAAATATGTTTGGTTACTGCAAGAGTAAGCATGACTGTAAAATTACCTTCTACCTCTATAATGACTTCCTTTTGTTTTGTGTATCTATACATATATATGCAATGCTATCATTTGCATTATGCATGCAGAGCCTTAAACTGTACTACTTGTGAGTTCAGCAGATATCACAGGCGTAGATGCATAGTGAGATGCATGTGAAAACACACAACGTAAAGCACAGAACACTGATATGCATATTTGCATAAACACACAAAACATAGCAATCTACTTCTTAAAATCAAAATGTAGGTCCAACTCAGAGGTTAGCACAGCAGGTTACAAAGGACATATGCAAAGAATATATTGCCAGCTTGATTTTAGAGCAAAATCAGTCTTGCAAAATGTAGATTGGTGTCTGGTTTGATTTTTCCAGGGTTACAGGAGAGTGACTTGGTCAGGGGAGAGTCCTGGAGGAAAGGGAATGTTGCACTGTCTCAGCAGCTGAGGGGCTCTTGGAGAAACTGCATCTGAAATCCATCCTGGGTGGGAATGAAAAATACAGGGACTCATAGAGATGATTTAGAATTCTCAGGAGGGAACACCACGAAGGGAAGGGAAG
>VWZV01019592.1:0-92228 GCA_013397155.1 Irena cyanogastra
AATCACACCTAATTGGAAAATAATGCTGAGCTTATATCAGTGGTTTGAAGTACCGCCTGGACAAGTCCTGAGACGTTTCCAATACTCTCCTTGGGGAGGAATACTTCCACTTCAAACAGGAGGATCAGGACTGTTTCGGTCAGAGAGTTCTCATATTCTAGCCTTAGCCTGTGACCTATACAAAGAGCAGGAATTACAACTTCTATCAGTGCCAGGTCGTATACCATGTTTAATCCACCCGAATACTGGACATGCTAGCTGGGTTAAATGTAAATGTTTAAATTGTAAAAAAAACTGGTATTGTAGTTCACACAATCGACGCTCTCGTTGCAAGAAGTGTCGAGTGCCAAGTCTATCCTCTATTCAGGTAGCATTCAGCACAACTGAAATAATAACTTTGTTTTGTGGATGAGAATCATTAGTGCCTGTTGAATGGGAGATACCTGAAGAATGGTGGGAAGCCACAGTTAAGGAGTGTCAAAAACGATTTGCCTGGAAGTTAGCAAAAAGGAAGTGACAGGGAAGAGAGAAGGCAAGACTGGATTGGCCACTGTACTCGCCACCGAGAAGATCCTATACACCTGCTATGGGTAGCAACCCCACAGGCATGGGAGGTGAGGGTATAACCAGACCTCTGTTATTCCTTTTTCTGTCGCTCATCTTCTGCCTTTTCCCCTTCAGGATATCGACAAGGTCGTGTCACAAGTGTTACCAAAAGCTGTATATGGAGAGACACCGAGGTTCCTTTTTCATTACACACACCCATATCAACAGTCACTGCTATAACCCATCCAAATTAGGCAGTTGCATGCACAATGGGAAAAATATTGGATTGTGGAGAACCTAGGAATAAGTAGCAACAGAATGAGAAGTCAATGCCCAAAAGGGGAAAGATAGATTTGTTTCTCTACAGATAATAATGCGCAAGATTTCATAAAAGAACAATTAATAAATGAAATAGCAAACCGTAAACTTAGAGCCGTGCATTGCTCAAGAACAGCAGGGCTTCATCTGTGAGAGTAATTCAATTAGTGCTCAGGACACATGCCTTGATACGGACCAAGGCATCTGCCACTTTGAGATCCACCCAGATACCAACCAACGGACTGTACTAGTGTATATAGGTGATGGCTGTGTGTGTTTAAGGACTGTGTGTGATGTCATAGAAATTGACAAAAGCAAGGTATCCTTATCCATTAGGAATCATTCCAATTTTTGTATTTGCAACTTTATTAAGGTTACTGGGTGTGACTTTGTATATACAGCACCAGTTGTATCCCACCAGTTAATAAAATCAAACTACACCACATACCACAAGTTACTACTCACACCCATTGGAATGAATTTAACCCTAGTGAAGCAATTAATGAAACATCAAGATCTAATCAAAATTGTAAAAGAGATTCAAGAGAATGGGCGGAGAACTCTAGTAATTGTCCATCATGACATAACAGAAATAAACAGTTCTGCAGAGAGTAAAATAAGACACAAGCCATAACTAGTGAGATGCACTATTTGGATGGTCACCAACCACAAATGGGATCATGAATACTTTATGCCACCCCATTATAATTCTGTTAATTTTAGTTACTATAAGTTTAATAATGTCTATTTTGACGCTCATGTGGAATTGGAAGATGTTCAGGCACATGGCCATTTTAACTTCCCTCTCTAGAACTCATGGAATCCTGTTGAAGGGGACCTGTCATAATGACAAGTCAGAATTTAGAGCGGGGCCCCTGTAGTAAAAGAATTTACTATATTTTAAGAAAAGAGGGGACTGAAATAGAGGGTTTTGGGGTTCATCTGAGTTAGCAATATGAATTAAGCTTTTATATTTTAGCTTATAGGATTGGGTGTTGAATTTTAACCTTTTTAGTTAAGAAACCTATGCCACAGTACAAAGGGCATAGGAAAATGCAAATTTCTGAAGCCTCTTGCAATAAAGAACAATACCAAGGGAGCACAGGAACTGAGATAAAGGGACTCCTCTGTCTCCAAGCTGATCAAAATCGCAGACATACTCAGATAAGCACCAAGAGACCAGAGCACACGCACAGAAAAGTTCAGTCGAGAGGAAGACCACTTCCTTCAGCCTCAGAGACCACTGAGAGACCCCCGTGCAATCACCAGCAGGAACAACGCATGCTCAGAAGGGGTGTGGATCTAATTACTATGCGAGGTGAGAACAGGCGCGACTAGGGGTTGAATATGCATGAAGAAGTTGTGCAATGAAATGTATATGAAACACCTTTGTAAATAAAATGGAGCTCAGAACTAGAGCTCGAGGCGCAAGTTTTTGACAAGAGCTATCTCGCTTGTGCCGGGCGCTGACAATACATACCCACTTCATAACTACACCAGGTTGTGGAGTCTATTTATTCCGCATATCGCTTCAGGGACACACAGCAAAATCAGTGGCACTGCAAAAGGCAGGAGTCCTACAGCTGATATAACTAATCTGAGACCAGGCAGGTTGGTTGATCTGAGGGATTCAGTGGCATGCAACCCATCATCCATTGGTTGGGCAGAGTGGATGTGCTCATGCACAGAATGTGCACCCACGCCCTCACCCACCCTTAGCTCTCTGCTCTTCCTGTTGTCACTGCTCCCCTCACAGACTCCATGAGACCCCTGTTACTCCAGGGGCTGGAGCCAGAGCTACAGAGACCTGCTCAGTAGCAATGGATGCCCAGAGACAGCAGGGGTCACACCTGCAGGACTCAGTTCCACAGCTCTCCACACTGCAAAGCTCTTGCCTTGCAAAGGTGCTGCACGACAGCAGTTTGTCCTCAAAGGATAACCCCCCTCCCCCTAAGAAGAGTCTGCACTCTGCACTCCAGGACTTCTGCCTTAGAAGCATGAAGTGAGACAGAAATAGCTATCACTCAGCTGAAAATCTTCATTAAGGGAAGCTTAGCAACTAGAAAAAATGCACACTGCTTACATTTAGAAATTCTCACGTATGTATGATTCTTTCCACTGTAATTTCACATGTGATGTTTAAGTCAGATTTCACTGAGTGCGAGGTTAGAGGTTTTACAGAGTTTCACACAGCATCCCAACACCTTACCTACTACTAAGGGTGTGTATCTTGGCAAAAGTTCTTTCTTCTGTTTTGTCATATTTTTTCTGAAAAACCTTGAAAGTTTTTGCAATAACGTTTAACAGTTCATTTCAACACAGTTCAACAAATCTGTCACAAAATAGGTATCTACTTTCGCTTTTGTTGTGTTAATTTCTCAAATACATGAATACAGTGGAACTTCTGACGTGTTAATTGGACAGATTAACTGATAAATTCATTCTGTGCCTTCTTTAAGGTCTGAGAACAATTGCTGCAGGAGTTTATCGATCTTTGCCCCCACCCACTAATTTCATAGCATTGTTATTTTTAATCTATGTGGTCTAAGATGCACATTGTAGTCTAAAAATACTATCTGAAAATATCCCTCTTTTCTGCTAGAAGAATCCTCACTGAAAAAAAGAAAATACTACAGCTGTTGCCCAGCTCTCTGATACTGGCTTCTGTTCCTTCCAAAACAATTAAGCAGTAAATACAGGGTTTGATTTCATAATATTATATATAAATCTCTTCTCTGGCTTATTGAGCACTTTTTTTGATACCAAGACTCACAGAACAATATCCTCCTATGAATTTCTCCATTACAGGGAAAAGCTTCATAACACCGTAACACCAGAGAGAACCATCTTGAGCCAAAAGGTGAGCAGAAACCCAAAGTCTCTCCTTCTCATGGTTTCCCAAACTATTTAATGTCACACCTTGTTCTTCTCCTATTCCTTGAAGCATTTACCTGCAGTGTACGACCATGGGGCCTTTCGTCTTTGCTGATTTCTGCCTGACCATCTGTACAAACTGGAGGATGCTCTCGGCAGCGTTGGTGGTGGGGACACCATGGTCTGGCCAGGCAGTGTAGTTAAAATGCATCACATCCTGCACCTCATCAGCCTGGTGGGAGAAGCAAAACAGCAGCATGTCATCACAGTCACACTGAAGGCTTTTTTGACATTTTGTGCTTTTCTTTTTTTTCCTCACATACAGCCTAGAAGACTGAAGCCAGCCAAAAAATTGGCAAAGAACAAATACGCTATTTAAATACAAAGTGAGGGGGATATCAGACCATCATTATCAAAATGGCATGAATTTCCTGTTTCTGGGTTTGGGATTTGCTTTTTGCTTTTGTCTTGAGGTAGTTCCACCTTATTTTGCTTTTCAATCAAGAACTGCTGCATTTTTCAGCTCTGGGCTTTTTTCCTCTTTTTATTCCATTCCCTCTCCTTTTCTCATTTTGCCACAGATAAAGAACAACACTATTAGTAAATAGTCAAGCCTGGACTCTTGAGGGATTTTATTTTCAAGTTTTAAAGAAAAAAAAACAAACAACAACAGCAGCAACAACAAAAAACCCTAAAAAATCAAAGGGAAGAAAAAATCATTACCAGAAGAAACATGAAAAAAACTCATTATTAAAAAACCCCCACATTTACAATGCTAAAAATTCTACTGGCTTTAGATGAAGTAAGATCCTCAACACGACACATAAGGTCCTGGGTCAGTGGTGAATTGCCAGTGCACAGCTTTTTCCACATCCTTTCCATATCCCTAAACTTTCCTTCATGAGATGGTGCTGGCAATGAGCTGATGCAGGAAACAAAAGCGGAAGGAAATGCATGAAAGTCTGGGGAGCTTTCATTTGGACACCACATACTCTCACATTTGTTTCAATACTTTATAGACAGACATGATTATTGCAGAATTACCCTTTTGAAAAGTATTTTCAATTCTTCCACTGGTATTTTCAAGTTTTGAATCATTTATACCAGGAAGGTGTGCCTGGGATATAGAAAAGAAGAAATTCAGTTGACAACAAACATTTGTTGTCAGTAATTACTGGTGCCACAGAAGTGCCCAGAGCTCTAGTACTACTTTTGTTTCAGCCTTGCACTTTGCTGAGAAATTCAGAGAAAACAATTTTAGGGGAAAGTTTTGTGATTTTGTCATTTGCCTGTGTGAAGTGAGGTAAGGACATCGATCTCTCTTAGGTGTTTCCCGCTGAATGCCAGAAATGGACAAAAGTTAAAGAAAAGGCCGGACTGAAATCACTCCCACTCCTTTGGCAAAGTGTTTCACTCACATAGCTGATTCGGAAGCTGCGATACACCCAGTCCCTGTGCTCCTCCTCGCTCAGCATCTCCACTGTGATATCCCCATATGCAACAGGATCTTCTGTGAAAGGCCAGTAATGGTCACATTTCACCTGAAACAGAGGGAAATCCAGGCATATTTGTATTTATATAAGGACACACATACAGAAAGAAGCACATGCAGAAGGACACAGAACCTCAGGTTTAGCAATGCCTACACCACTGTTCACTCGCTGCTGCACTAAGAGATAATTCATCTTGCAATGACTTCCAGTCTGACCATTCCCACTTAATTGTGGCCATTAGCTATTTATTAGTTTTCAGAAGGGCAGCTTTAGTACAGTGAAGAATAGACAAAGTGCCTTTTGTTATTCTTCCTGATATAATAGGTCTAAATGGAGCAAAACACTGGGAAAGAGAATGTCCACATAAACCCCCCAAATTATATTCCAAATATTTCTATTACAATATCAAGGGAAAATGTGAAGATATAACTTGTATTTTATAATTATTTAAACTTAAAAGTGCAGAACCACAGAAGGCCTGAGGTTGGAAGGGACCCCTGGAGGTCATCCTGTTCAAGCCCCTTGCCAGCGCCACCTAGAGCTAGCTCTAGACCATGTCCAGGTCACTTTGGAATATCTCCAGGGATGAAGACTCCACAAGCTCTGGGCAATTTGTCCCACTGCTCAGTCCCCCTCACAGTAAGTGTTTCCTGACTTCAGAAGGAATTTAATGTGGATTTTTAATTTGTGCACATCACCTCTTGACCTGCCACTGGGCAAATCACCACTAAAGGAGTCCCTTGTCCCCATTCCCTCTCATCAGGTATTTGTACACAGTGACAAGATCCCTGGAGTCTTCTCTTTCCCAGGATGAGGGGTCCCAGCTCTCAGTCTCTCCTCATGTTAGAGGAGAGGTTCCATAATAAGGTCAGGGGAGGTAAAAGGGTAGAAAAGGTCAAAGAAGGTCAGGGATCATCAAAGAAGTTCAAAGAGGGTTGAGGAAGGTTAAAGAAAGTCAGGGAAAGTCAACATCAAAGCAGGTCAGGGAAGGTCAGAGGAGGTCAAGGAAAATCAGGGAAGGTTGAACAAGGTTGGGGAAATCAAAGAATGTTGAAGAAGTTCAGGAAATATCAAAGAAGGTCAGAAAATATAAGAAGGCGTCAAAGAAGGTCAGGAAAAGTCAAAGAAGGTGCAGCAAGTCAGGGAAGGTCCAAGAAGGTCTAGAAAGGACAAAGAAGCTCAAGAAAGGGCAAAGGAGGTCAGGGAACATCAGGGAATGTCGAAGAAGGTCCTGAAATGGGAAGGTAGATGCTATTCCAGGGCTGGTTGTGATGCTGCCTTGTGATCAGAAACAATGCAAAGACATTCACTCAGCATAAAAGAGTGGTTTCTTTTACACCACATACAAGTTTTTGTTACATACGCGTCTTTTCTCATTGCACTGAGTGAGCATAACAATAATTTGTGATTTTTGCTGGAGAACCATCTTCCAAAAATCATTCCTAGTTTCTGGCAGTGGTCCTTGGGTTGCAATGTATTCCTGGGGTGAATTATAACCCTAAAAGACAAGGAGATAGGTCTTGCTTACTAACATGGTTACTGCTTCAGAACATGTATTTTTCGTATTTTTTTTAGCTTGCTCAAGTTCAATTTGTACTTATAAAAGTGATTTTTAATATAAAGAAGTTAATTTTTTTGTATTTATTTTGTGATGACAACTTTTGCTAGATTTTGATGCTCCCAAAGTACAAGCAATCTAAAATGAAGAAGATGAAGCTGTTACCACACGAATCATTTGCCCAGAGAGCAGAAAATGCAACATTAAAAAAGCAAGTAGTAAGAACCCTAAAAGACCCTAAACCAGCTCCTTCCAGATTATGTAATTTTAGGGTTTGTTTAATTATAGGCACAAAATCAGCCACAGATGCCCAGTCTGCTCATCCTAAGCAGTGCCTGTGTGATTTTCAGTCACTGGCGTCAATGGAACAGGATTAAACACACGTGTTCATGTCATGAGGCCTTAAATTAATAAAACATTAATTAGAATTCTGCTTAAAATAATAGAAAAGATGCTGAGTCAATGTTCTTAACAGATGCTAAGATGCTTCATATGCATGTATTCCCTTTCCTATACCTATCAACATGATTTTAGTTGGAAAGACTCCTTTCTCCTCTCTGAAACCAAAAGCTGCTATTAGGACTATAACAAAAGACCACAGAATGACCTTTTTGGCATCTGCTATAACCATATTTGCTGAGACTTATCATCAAAACTGCATTTGGAAAGTTATTTCATATTCCTAGCAAGAGCAAAAAATACATCCAACACACAGCATGATCCTGTGCAAATTGGGCAATTTCTGTGCCACCACTGCATGTGGATCATAACATTATTTGTGATTTGGGAGCACTTTCCACAAATGGCTTCCTCCAGACATCTCTGCAAATGAGCTCGATCCCAGTTTTTTGCACTACTACATTTGCTGCCTGTTCTGCATGGGCTATGTCTGACCTAAGTGATAAATCCCTGTTAGCACAAGGATAGATCACCCCTGGTTTCTGTGTTTGGAGGCAGGGAATCAGTGGAGAACTGATTATCAGAAAGAAACAGCATTAACATCATGTGTTTATCCCAGTTTCCATGGTCAGCACTGTGCTATAAGCAGAACTAAAGAGATGCAAAGCAGAACTGAACATCTGAAAGGAACTGCTATTTAAGATCCTGTTATCCACAATCCCATGTGACAGAAGTTTCCTGGGTTGTGAATCCTGGAAGGTTTTTATTCCCTGATTCTCTGCGAGCTCAGGCCCTCGCAGTGTGAGTGCTCAGGTTCACACTGTGGACACAGAGAAGCCAAGCACAGACACTGGGCTCAACATTGCACACTTGGACAATGCCAAAGTCCCAGAGAAGTAGCTGCACTGACTCATCCAAGGGCTCCTCCTTTCTCCATAATGCTGACTCAGCTCTGTAGAGAGGTGAGCTCTATCTACAGCAAGACTGCAAAAATGCTCATTTGTCTGCGGTCCCTGAGTGAAAGGCCTCTTCCTAAAGGGCTGCAGTGGTGCCCTGCCTCCTCTCCACACAGAGCAGTCCAGTGAATTACTGCTCTGCAGCCCCACTGAGCCACAGCACAGGGGCTACCAGAGAGGCAAACCCTTGTGGCAGTGGCAGGGATAAGTGACTGCACAAGCTCAGGGGAGAGTGGAGAGAGCTGATGAGCTTCCAGCCAACCCCCAGTGTCAAAACATTTGCCTACAGGTCTGTGTACACTTTAATTATCCTGAAACTGTGGGTGCTACCCCCAGTAAGTGGCTGCTCTCTGCCAGGTGGAGAGAGGTGCAGGGGAAATACCAGAGAGGAGGCAGAAAGCAGAAGTTCTCTCCACGCACCATCTGAGCTGTGTGCATTTTGCACATTTGGACTGTCTGCCTTAGCCCTTCTCTTCCATATGCAGTAGAAATCCAGAAAAATTTCTCATTTGAACATTTATGTTTCACCTTGCTATCTTAAAAGGCCACTGAATCATTTTAACACTTCCTGCTTATTTCCTTACCAGTCCAATCAAAGTTTCACAAAGATTCACAGCTAATGTAGCAAAATTTGCCAAAAAGCCTTCTCCCTCCACCCCTTTTAACTTTTGCTTTCTTTTTTTTTTTTTTTTTTTTTGTGGCTGTTCCCTGTAGGCAAAATATTTGGAAGCTGAAGGAGATGCTGAGAACAGGACTGAGCTTCCAGGAAATACTGTGCTATTTTCAAGAGCCCAGCTCTGTCTGGTGTGCAGGACACTGAACTCCACACTGACCAGACTTCTGTACTCACAGGGATGTAGTTGGCATTAATATAGTCAGATCCCTCTTCTTCATTCATTGAGACTAAGCAGACACGACTAAAATCATCTGTAAAAGGAAAAAGAAATAAAAAAAAAAAAATGCCTCTCAAATATGTCACTCATCTTCAACTAGGCAAAATTTAAATTAGTCCTATAAGAATGGCCAAAAATAATCTATTAAAAAATAGAAAATTCTCATATTGACTAAGAGAGCAATGTTTGCTTCAGCAAACACTGCATGGACACACCATCATTAGTGTTCTGCAAACACCCCTTCCAAGTGCTGTCCCTTTGGGCTCCCTTAAGCGTCATTAAAATCGTAAGAGAAATACAGTAACACTACTCAGTAGCATAGAAGGCCTTGTGTTTCTCACCTCCAAACTCTTGCCGTGATAAACATCTCCAGGGAGCTACATCTATCCAAAGCTAACATAAAAACATCCCTTGCCTGGTTCTCTGTAAGAGCAGGATTGTAGAACAGGCTTTCACCAGTCTTAGAAAAATCTCCTGATTCTCCAGTTTTCTTATTGAAACCCTTCTTTCCCTCTCTGAGGATGTTAGCAGGATTTAGTGTGTGTTGTACTTACACGGCAGGATGTTTGTGTAGCGATTTTTACACCGATTCATGGGGAGATCAGCAGCCAAGTGGGGTATGTCGAGCCCAATCAGTTTTAGTTCCTGAGATAACAGAAAGGAAAATGCCAAGGTCAGCCTCAAAAACACTCAGAGAATAATTCTTTGTGATTGCTTGTAGCAGGCAGCAGACAGAAAATGCTCATAAATCACTTTATAAATTGACAGCAGGATGACACTGACTGTCCTAATTTGATGCCTCTGTGTTGGGCTCCAAGCAGCTGGAGAGCCATGCTGGGGTTTCTCCTCCTGGTGCTGCAAACAGACTACTACCATCCCAGCCAGGACTCAGAATTGCTCCTCTCTGCCTGCACTCACTGTCAAACCAAAAATACTGTCAAACCAGGGGCTTGCTAAGCTATTTCTGTGGTGGTCATTCTACCCCCCTTAAAGAGGCTTCTTGAAATCCTCAAGTGGCTTTCAGTCGTGGGGAAATGCTTGGAAGATCTTTTTAGTCATCATCTTCAGTAGTTACATGTAATATGTGGTGCATCAGGGGAATTTGCTGTCAAGAAGAGATCATGGAAACACCCTGAGAGTCCTCTTCACTGCCTTTCCATGTTTAAATCTTTGGGAAACAGCCCCAGGATAGGGATGTGCTTTAGTTTTATACTACTAAACTGACTTTAAATTTTGAGTAATTAAGAGAATGCACCTGAACTTGTCTTAGAGAAATCTCCTTGCTCTTACAGAAATTTCTGATGCTACTTCCTGATTTCACTGCTTCCTCTCAAATTAAGGACATTAAATATATAAAATAAAGGCACTAAAATCCCAAATTCAATTCAGGTTGCCAGCATGCCCTAAACTTAAAGCAAGTGTGTTTTTCTGACAGTTAACTTGAATGTGACAAGCCACTCCAATCAGCTTACTAAATGCAGGATTTAACAAGGCCAAGCTCCACTACTAAATTCTGCAGAAGAGGAAGTGAAGCTGGCCCGCCTAGACCACAGATCAACCAACAGTGAGCACACAAGAGCACACCATGCAGCCTTAACATCTTGAAAAAGCTGATCTGGACATGGCAGGTGGCAGAGGGCAGAATCCTCAGAGGTTTACCTCAAATTGCAGAGAAAATTTGTAATCTGAGTCTTTGGCCATATCCTTGATGTATCCATCAAAATCATCCAACTGGACAGGGCTTTAAAAGAAAAATACAGAGAAATTAGGGAAAAAAAATCAGATTTTTGTAGTACTTTTCATTTCTTTCCCCCAGAATACTCTCAAGTCATAAATATCTATTTGCAGCTGTTAATACTAGAAAGCAATCAGGACAAACCTTGTGGTTCAGGGTGACCAAATGGTGGGTGTATTACATTTTGGATGTAACAGCAGTCACTGCCCTGACTGCTTTCTCTGCTGGCTTTGAGAACTACACACATGTGTAACTATAACTCAAACTCTCTTCCCAGAGAGGTGGAGGCTAAAAAAAGGTGGTATATAACTATACAAAACCATGGAGAGCTTCGGTAGGTACGAATTAATGATTTAATGAGTCCTATCTTTCCACACTTTCTTTGCCAGGTGAGATGTATCTGTTAGGCACAGTCCCTGAACATAACGCAGAAACAATTAGGCTGATACTCTGCGTAACGAAACACAGGTAAACAGCTTCCCTCACCTAATTATCATACTCTAATTTACAAGCTACTGAAGCATGTTACACAGTAATCTTCTCATTTACTTTGAGGAAATATGCCCAAAGGGACCGGTCTTATCACCACTTAATTACGCCTGTTTACCCACTAGCATCAATGATCTAATATTCTAGAAACAACTGTAATGAGAGCTCCGTGTCAATAGGGAAATATCACTACAAACAAATACATCCCAGTTTTTTCACCATTTGCAATTTTTAACTAAGGATAAGCTCTGTTGAAATCACTAAGTTGGATAATTGATCCATTCCCTGATGAATAATTTTGTATGTTTTACTACAATCTGTTGAGCAGAATTGCTTTTGTCCAATTATTGTTTGTTTTCTGCTTTCAGGTATCTCTCTTGGGATATATCTATCAAGAAGTTTTCTGTATTTGTAACTGAAATACAACTATGCCATATACTCCATAATGCCTGTTTAGTCTAAGACTTATTCCTTTAAATATTAAAGAAGCTACATACTTGGTCAGCTTTCTCTTCTTTAGTCCATTTTTACTCCTGTAAAAAAAAAAAAAAAAGAAGTGTTCTTCATTCATTAAACAGTTGCACAACCTTTATTTCAAAGACAACACTGATTGGAGAATCATACTCAGGAGGAGATTGGTGATAATAACTTGGACAATTTTAAGCTAATAGCAACATTTCTGTTGACTCCAGTGGGATGCATATCCCATTCTGTGGCTCTGAGAATGACCTGCCATTGAAAAGGAAAATCTGTGCCCAGAAAATGCAATGGGTCCCCACAAATCCTGACCCATTGGCTTTGGGTGGGCTGGGGCTGAGTCCCTGGGGCCTGAGCCCGGCTGAGGAAATTGGATGTCAACCCTGGAGAGCAGCTAGGAATAAGAAGCATCTGTTGGGTAAAGGGACAAGATCACCACCTGCAAATTCAAGAAAAGGTGTTGGAAAAAAGAAAGGGCCTGTCTCATAACCTGCTTATGATGACAAATGAAGACAATGGCAAATATCCTACTGACCTCAGCAGGACTCAAGATTAAACCTTAGATAATTTAATTGACTTTTAACAGCTGGTGATAATTGTGCCAGTCATGTAAAACAATGATTTATGGCTGATGTAATTCACTAGCAGCTTGTAAGCAGGTTTCTGAGTGTCTTAAGCAGTAAAACCCAAAGGACTGGACTTAAGAACTACCCTACACCAACTACCACAGTGTAGTTTTTTGGAGGAGGGTGTGTGCTCATTTTATTGCTGCCACAAAGAAGTTAAGCAACAATAAGATTAAATACACAAAGCAAGCACTCTGGAATAACTTGACTAGAGGTCTAAAAACACTGATCTCCTCTGTTCAATCAGCTACAGAGCTCAAATAGATTCTTGCATACTCGGAAGGAATTTTAGTAGTGTCAATTTTTAATTATTGGTCATATTTGTTCATTTTTCACATTACAATGATGCTATTTTTAATTTCATGGTGATACGAAAATTATGTCTAGATCATTTCGTTCACAGCTTCAATTAGTAAATTAAAGGAGAAGACTTTTAAATTCTAAATAATGAAATTATACAGAAAGAAATATTAAAAAGCAGAGTATTTTTATTTTTCTCCCTTGTTAAGTTTAGAAGTTACACTAAAAACAAATAAAGGACAAGTTTCCAAAATTAAATTTTACAAAATATTCCATTACTGGAGCACCCACAACCCACAGTAATTTTGTTATTTTGTCAAAGTATATTTCCATTTAGATGAA
Organism: Irena cyanogastra; assembly: GCA_013397155.1. Taxonomy (NCBI): domain Eukaryota; kingdom Metazoa; phylum Chordata; class Aves; order Passeriformes; family Irenidae; genus Irena; species Irena cyanogastra. The sequence continues at coordinate 13,007 of VWZV01019592.1, forward strand.
GAGCTTGGCCTGCAGAATTAACAAGAGCTATGGCAATACCAGCTTTATATTAATGTGGAGATTAAATATTATAAACTTCTTCAGCCTATCGTGTTATCTGTACATTCATATGTGATGTACACCTAAACTAGTAGTATTTATTTTCCATCTTCAAAGATTTTTTTCCAGTGAAATCTTAAAGTTGATTCCACTAAATTATTCAACACACCTCTATCCCCTGTAACTATGGCACACCTTTTAATGTCAGGCACATAAGAATTAATTTGAAAAGAAAAAAAACCAGCTGAATGCTCTTTATGATGGGAATGCTTCTCCAAGGAACACTTCAAGAGGCAATAAAACAAATGATTGACAAACATTTCTCAGCAAGAATTTCATGTGCTTTGATAGTCTCAAGAGGCCTTTGTTTCTTAGCATTGCAATTGTTTCCTGAATGTTCATAAATATTTTAAACCAACTTCTGTGCAAAACAAAAACATTTGAAACATTAGCTGGTGTTTTATCTGTTATTCCATTTAGTCTACATATTAAAATACAAAGAGACGGATTAAACTCATCTCATTCCACTTCAGCTCCTGTAAACTTAATAATCTAGACTAAAATAGGTAGATTGATTGAAGGGGAAACCTCTGAAGAAAGATACACATCGAGAAAGGTAATTCATAAAATAATGCATAATAAAAGAAAAAGGCAGAGGGACAAAAGATGACAACATTTTTGCAGCAGTGCCATTGACAGTGGCCACTCTGGGCCTCTTGACCAGCTAAGAGAGCTCAGTGTGACCTCCAAAATAATCACCTACTTCCCTGACTCTCCATCCCTATGCAGCTCGAGAGCTAGCTGAATTTACAACAGACAAGCTCTAGGTATATATTATAATATAATATTAACCTTGGAGGGGTGGGCAAGACCCCCACGTGCTCCTCAGTGGGGTGTGTGTGGAGAACACACCTTCATTTTCCTGACAGAAGAGATGGATCTTTCTTTACTTACATAAAAGCTCTCATTTCTAGGCCCACTGAAAATTTGGATGGGTTTTTCTACAGACGCACTGTAACTCAAGGAAAATCAGTCTCAAAAATCCTGGTGCTGAAGATCTTGATGTCTGCTTGCCAGGGCTTTGGTGCCTCATGGTTAAGACAAGGGAAAATGCTTGGGAAATAAAACCTTAACCTCAGTACCATCTTTTTTGTAAAGCCCTAAAACTTGGACCCAAGACCATCAGGAACTTAAGCTTCTTTATAGAAATTAGGCAATTTTGGGTTATAGTCAATTATAATTATTTGTTAAATGCTTTGTAAAAGAATTCTGGTCCTAAGAAGATGAGTGGCTTTGTTAGGTATTTTTAAGAAAACAATCAGGTGTTTACTAAATCCTTATAAATTATTTACAGACTAAAGTATTAAATATATACACATACACAATGAGATGTGCACACAGTGACCCTATTTTTATTCTTTGGGACTCCTAGTTATATCCATTCTCAGTGAACTGGTTTTTTTCAAAAGCAAAACTTTTACTGACATCAGGAGAGCATAAGACCACCTTTGAAAAACAAATGTATTTGACACCACACACCAAACAGGTCGGCATGATCAAGCAATTCTAGTAATAGAATAGCAGCAGCAGAAATCAGTGCCAGGCAATGAACATGTAAATAACCAGGACAAAAGAAGCCAGGACTTATAATGAAGCAGCAAAAATTGCAAAGACAGCAATGAGATGGATATGATGACTACTGTAAGATTAGCTTTTTTAATACCAAAATGGGTTGGAGCATAAACAGACAAACCAGATGAAGCAGGGTAGCAAATACTTTGATATCCACATCCTCGCCAGTCCATGTTCCAATACAAGAACATTATATCTTCAAAAGCTTTGACCCATTTGAGAACAAAGGTACCACGCATTTTTCACGTCATAGAAATTCACATTGTTTACACATTGCATATGGAAAAACAAGTAAATCACTTACCAAGGATTAACATAAAATGCCAAAAGATAATCAGTCCAAAGGCATGAGGGTAGCAGAGTTAGGAAAGCAAATACACTTCTACGCCTGTGAGCATTAATAAATAACATACATAAAGATGAAAAAGTGAGGAGAGTTAGTAAGACAAACAGAAATCAGGAGACCAGCAAATTCTGTTTTAAAAATCAGCTAAACCCATAAATCCTATTCTTACTTACTTCCTAAGAACATTATTAGCATCCCTAGAATTTTACTCCTCAACCTGCAGGATCTTCAGCTCTCCAGCACAAAATTTTATATGGTCAAAATAAGTATGTCTTATCATTTTGATTCAGGCCTGTTATTCCTAATTTTCGGAGAGTAAAGTGGGTAGGAAAATATCATTGACAGATTTCCAGCAATTGCATAGGTGGTATTAAAGCCTATTTTCAATGTTTTGAGATATTCAGTACTGATAGGGTTTGTTTTTATCACATACAGCTATGATAATCTCCCACATATGTTCCTGCAAGTGATCCTGTGGATATCAGAAGATCTGTATCAGAGATAAATTCGGATGCTTCCAACATCTCTTAATACCCTCTATTGAGTCAGATTTCTCAAGGCATCCATATAACATTTTGCAGAGTGCTTTAAATTCTTTCCTAGGTTTTCATCTAAACATTGCTTAAACAGTTCTTCTAACTGTACTTTCTGTGAATAACTATCCATAGCAGATTTTACTTTGGCTAAAGGAAATATGAGTACAAAATCATTCTAAACCTCTGTATTTGCAAGCTGTTTACCAGGTTCTGCTGTGCTTTAATTTGGGAAACCCACTCAGACTCATTCCAGCTATTGGTGAAATGGGCTTCAGGTACTTCGCAAATATGAAAAACTCCTGAAACTTAAACAAACTTGGCTCTAGTAGAAGGGGTTTTTTTAGTCAAATACACCCTCAGTGTGTTTTTTTCTCATCAGAAAATCTGCTGCCTTAAAAGTGATACCAGCCTTCTGCAGCTTTCTAAAGAAAAAACACAGTTAAATTTACTTGTTCAGTACTCTTGGCTCTTATGAAGTTGGTAGATACTGTGTTTTCCCTGATAAATAAGTAATGTCAAATGTAATCATCTCTAATCTCAATCTTCCAACCAGTGAGGAAATCTTCTGCCCATGCAGTGAAAACTCCAAGTTATGCTTCAATGAGTTTTGCTGCTGTAGGGGAAATGGGCAGTGCAGTTTCTGCAGGGCACTTGCTCTGTGGCTCAGCCAGAGGCAAGAGCCATTTCTGGTTAATCAGATACCACAACAACTACAGAATCACACTCTGAAAGCTCATATGTTGTTTGAGTTTTGGGGCTGACTGAGGATGAAATTTGGTTTTCCACAAACAGATCTCTGGTGCCACAGAGGTTTCCTTTAGGCTCGGGAGATAAAAGTGATGATGTTGCTGGAATATGTCTCTTTCCTTTGAGAAACTCCACGTGAGGCTTTTACTTCCTCTTGCCTGAAGAGGCAAAAGGAATTATTCTCTCTGGACTTCTTTCATTGTCAATCCTCACAAGAATTTTCCACACTTTATCAAATCACTAACATACTTGCAAACTGATTTATATTCACAGACTGGGAGCTCTGACAGCTAAAGCAATTGATTTTATTTGACATATGAAAAATATGTAATTGCCTAATAAATACAATACTGGTTTTTTTCTGCAATCATGTAGTCTTTCACATCCTGCTCAGGCATACAGAACAACTTAATTAAAAGAAAGAGATGCAGAGATTGGTCAAATTCTGAAAACTCTGCTGAGCTTCCCTTAGAAATTAGTAGATATGCTCATGGGGCCCTGACTAGATCCCTGGAATGAGCCAATCCTTCTCTCTGTTTTTAGGGCTGTATTTCCCACCTGGTTGCCTTCATGGATTGTGAATCTGGTCTTGGCATTAGACAACAGAGGCACACAAAACAATTCTCAGAGAAGTAAGGACCATGAGATAAGGACACACTGCCTTCAGTTACAAATAATTTGTGGAGATATTAAGCAGGAATGCTTTCCTCTGTTTATATTTTTATAACTTAATTTATGTATGCATACATATATGCATATACACACACACGTACATATATATGCTAAATCAAGCAACAAGAACCTTCACTTTCACATCCAAACCTATTAATCCACTTCCCATTAAAAAAAAAAAGCCTTTTATGGTTTTAATAACGTCTGTTGCTAGTTTAATAATTTCATCAAGCTTGGCTATTTAATTAACATGAGTTTTTGATTTTCTGACTTTTTTGCTATTAATATAGTCCAAGCAGGAAAAGCTGAGGGATGGTTTCATTTGTACTGCATACAGCTGGCTGCTATTAAAGCTAAACCAAGGAAGTGAAGCTTGTTTAATATCCAGTTAATTAGCAGCACAGAGAGATATTGACAAGATTTGCTGGGCTTGCTAATTCAGTTTGCAGCCTTATTAGCAAAAGGCTTCTGGTGGTGCAGCATCAATCCATTTAATCCCAGCCTTGCTGGCAGGCTCTGTCCTGTGAGATCATGGAAGCAGTTCCCTGTGCACCAGCTTTTCTTTCCAACTTCTTAGCTGTCAGCAAAGGTGACCATGGGTGTAAAGGCATGTATTTTCTTCTGACCTACTGGAATGGGGCTGATGTCATGCTTTTGAGTGTCTGTGTTTGGACTTTGAGTCTGTTTGGACTTTGAGTGTCTGACTTTGGACTTCTTGAAAGAGAGGAGGTTTTTGCAGAGATTGCTAACAATAGAACAGCAAAACTTGGGTCTGTCATTACCACTCATTTGATTACCAAAATAGGAACAGAAATGACCACACTGGTGCCAGTCAGGTAGCTCTCAGAGCCTTTTACTTCTATAAAAGCTAATCCTACAGATTTTCTTTGTTCAAATACTTCTCTTCAGCTGATGGTGACAGTGATGATTTGGTCTATATTAGTGCTTACAACTCTTGCAGGTGATTTTCTAGACTAGCAAGATATATTTAGGGTTTTTTTTGTTATCTTTTTCAACAGCACTGAACATTAAGTTACAGTATATATTTGAGTTGGCTTGTCCTTGTCTTGTAATGTAAAGAAATATTAATTAAAGGCACTGTATGAAGACAGTTGGTAATTAGTTACCTACAAATAAGCTTATTCCTGGAGGTAAATATATGGATGTGCTAATGAATTTATAGATCAAGTTTCTATAGTTGTGCTATTTTAGGGAATAAGTCTGTAAGAGAAAGAAAAAAAAAATCCTCCCAAAACACATCTATGCAACTTGGCTGACATGCAAATACATCATTACCTACTAAAAATAGCAGGTGACAGAATGCATGTCTTCAGTCATCATTCAATAAACAAAATACATGCAAGGAATAAAATACGAAGTTAACAAGCCTAGTAGTTTTATCCTAAATAGGGACAGCAATGACATAAAAAATAAGCACTTTAAGATTACAGATAACATTTGCCAAAAAGCAGAGATGGGGAAAAAACATAAGCTTGGCTTCAAACACTCACCAGTTATAAGGGAGCTTTCCATCTCTCTCTAAAGATGCGAAATTCACAAAGGTCCCAGCCCCGCACTCCCTGTTCCAGAAAGACCATTAGGTAAAAAGCTACTATTTTTGGATTCACAACACTTGCAAAGAGCTTGATTTAACTCTCGGACTTGCAGGGAAGTGCTGAACACTCACATTTGTGACTAGGTCTGAGGTGATTTGTTACAAACATAACTAAAACACCTTAATGTAGTCATCCAAAACCAATAAATATTCAACACCATCTGAGATCAAATTGCCTAAAAATGTTTCAAAAGAATGAAATTCTCAAATAGACCTTTATCTTCCATCCAGATTTGTGCTTTCCATAGCATGGGACTAGCAATGGTTTCTGGCCTTAGTGCACAGGTTAAATATTTACCTTTCTATACTAAATATTCACTGTTCCCACTCTAAGGAGAAGTTGCTTAATTGTATCCTTTTTACAGGATAATTATAGGTAATTTTGAGTTATGAAAATAATGGTAGGGAAAAGAAAAAAAAATCCTGAATAACATTCTAGCAGTGTCTTTATCACAAGTCCATTATTTTCAGCTACGAATTATAAACAAACTTTACTATTTTCTTGATTTAAGCAAACAATTGCTAGCAGCTTCTTACTGGATTTATTTTTAAAATTTCCTTCTGGGGTGTTTATCTTCTGTGGCTAGAAGCAGTGATGAAGACAAAAAGCTTTAGGCTGGCTGCACAGTAATTAAATAGGGAAGAGAATTAATTTAGCTGGGATTTTCACAGAGCCAGTTAAATGCAAAAGGAACAAACCATATAATGTTTTCTTAAAAAGATAACTTGAAACACATGTGTGATGTGGTTATCTATTGCATGGAATATATATAAGCAAAGCACGACACACAAAATGCAGCATCTGCTAGGTTGTTAAACACAAGATTTTTTATGTAAGTTTTTTACATGAAATCATTTCCTTTCTTGACACAGTACAGTATATTAATATAAAATATATTACATAGATTACAAAAGGAAAAGACTCTGTGACACCTTCAAAACTAGTAGACAAACCAATTATCTAGAGTTTGGGGAAACTTCCACAGCTCACACAGGCCATAACAACCCACATTAAAGTGAACTGTTGCAGGTAAGTTCGCCTACAAAAGGGAATTTAATTTCAATATTCAGGTACAAATGATTGGTGCAGACTGGCAAATGGTGAGAGAGGGACTCTCTAGAAAATGTTATTTGCTAGTATGGAAAAATCTCCCATTCCAAACCATATCAAAGACTTGCAAAGTCTTTGCAAAGACTTGTTGATGTCCTGCCCGTGCCCATTTGTCTCAGATCCTAATCATCATTAATGTTCCTGACACAACCCTTTTGTAATAGGTGATTGCACTTATGGACTCAATCCTGCAAAGCTCAAACTAAGAGAAAGCTTGAGGCTTGTCAGTCAGGTCAAGAGTGACAGCAGATAGAAGGAGAAGACTTGCTCAACAGCAGCAAAACAACTCTTTTGATGACACCCTGCTCACAAGCACCTCAAGTAGCACTCACACAAAAGCATTCTCAGCTGAAACATTCTCAGTGTTTGTCAGTGTCTGATTTGGAGGTTTTTGCGGGGTTCTTTTTGTAATTAGAATAAATCTGGACTTACCTGGCCATTTGTAGGTGTTTTCTCCTGAGTACAACAAGAGTGACCAGCAGCAGTCCAATCAGGAGGATACTGAGGATGGCCAACACAGAGATCACCACGACATTGGGGTTCATCTCAGTGACTGTACATGCAGAAAATTACTCTCAGTTATTCAGTTCAGAAGCACTGACACTTTTGTTTTGTTTTTCCCTGAGTTTTGATAATGCTATTTTTTAAAACTTATCTCAAAGAGCCTGGAGTGTTAGAGAGAGAAAAATCTACCACAGGAGATAAAGGGAGAGTTTGAGTAGCTATTGCTCTTAGAAAATTTCTTTGGGGAAATGCCTTCACTTTGGCATTTTTGTTAAACTTTAACATGTTCCAATTTATTATTTTTTTTCCTTTTTAGCTGACATTTATAACACAAGAGAAAACGGTGAAGATTATACAAAATATAGATATTCATCATCAACTACGTCTCCAAAGCACACTTCCACTCTGAAGTTGTTCTTCAACAATAATCAATGCTTTTTCTGACCCAGAAGAAAAATAATAAACTGGGGATTTGTAACATACTGTATTGGAATATTACCAATATTGCCGAAGGGACGTGCCCTGACTTGTCTGGTCCCTGCGTCTGAGCCAAATAGCAGCAACTGAGGAGTTTTCCTCAGAGATGCTATCTGCTAGCTGCCGCAGTCAGGAACAAGTGCTCTTGTCAGGAACAAGCATGCCGGGCTCCGGAGGCGGTGGTGGGCTTTGCCGGAGAGACTTAAGGCGATGGTGAAGGAAAAAGGAGTCGATTCTGATGGAGGGTTTAATCCAGAGGTTTTATTCTGGCCCGTAGGCTTCTGAATCCAGCAACTACTCCAAAAGAACTCCCGGCCACGTGGCTTGATCACCTTTTTAACCCCAGGGGAGATGGGGAGGGGAGAGGTAGCAAGCCCACCAACCAGGTGAGGGAGAGGAGGGTCCAGAAGACAAAGGGACACCTGGATTGCTCAATGCCCCCCAGGGTCTAAGGCATCTTTTGAATCTGCCCAACCACATGACGCCCCTTATTTGACAGGCAGTTCTCTGCGGGAGTCTGGGTGGGGAAAGGAGGTGATTGACACCTGGGAGTGGGATCTTCCAGGGAGAAACCTGGAATGCTGGGGCATCACACCACAACAATACTGGGTTGAAATTTCTTAATTACTCTGGAAAATGACATGCCGAGGGATCCTCCCTCAGGAGCCTTTTGGCTGTGACTGCTGAAGATACTGCAGAGGCCTTTCTTCTCTCTTACTTCTTTGCTGAATGCTGGAAGCCTTAACAGCTTATGAATGTGATTTTCCTCTTGTTTGGCCTTGGCTGAGAAAACATTTTTCTCCATAAATATCATCAAACAGTACCCTGATGTTTAGTATTGACACCATAAACTATGTCCCTGATTTCTAAAACCCAGTACAGAACTGAGCCCCTAGTTTACATTTTTCCAAGTCAAGTGGGGGCTTTTCTAAGGGCTGCTCCCCCACCCCATCCACATCTGGCAGCCTTTTCATGATACAAACAACCCCTGGGGCCAGCATTACAGAGAGCAGCTTTAGAAAGCAAAGAGAAACAGATGTAGCTGGATGAGGAAGAAGAAGAAAGCAGGGAAGTGCTGCTTACCCATGGTGGAAACTGCGATAAAAGTGGGGATGCTGGGGCTGTTGTGGCTGAAGGTGGTCACGCTGCAGTTGTAGGAAGTGGCAGGGGTCAGGCTGGAAATGGTCACGACATGTGAGGAGACAGTGACAGGTTCCTGCAGACACGGGGAAGAACACACAGGAGTTTGTCTCTCCCCTGAGTGCAAGAGCACTAATCAGTGTTATGTTATATATATGTATCTGACAGGTAAAGTCAGATCTGGTGAAAGAACTCAGACCTTTGAAACACAGGAAAGGAAGGGCCTGCCCTTGACAACAGGCAGATAGTCTGGTAGAAAAGGGGAGAGGAACAGGGGTGAATGCAGCTGCAAGAGCATCCCAGAGCACTCCAGAGCCTTTTGGGGAGGGAAGGACATATGCCTCAGAGTGGGTCGGTCAGGCACATGCTTGGTAGGGGAAAGCACTGTGACCTCCAGGACATCCCAGAGGTGGACGCAACTCATGAGCTCTGCTTTCTAAGCCACACAGGTAGGAGGAAACCAAGTTATTTGTATTCAAAGAACAGTCAAGGCAGACACAACCTCTGCCATGAATGAAATTACAATTCTGATTTGAATGCATGTCATCTCTGCCTCCGAGGCAGATCCCCTGGGTGTGGAGACCTGTGAGCCCTTTTGAGTGGCCAAGGTGAAAAAACAAAGCTAGAGCAAAGTCTTTTTGTAATAATTATGACCAAACACCCTACACTTCAGTTTTTCTAGCTGGCAGAAACTCTATATAACATATTTATACAATGTGCTAATTACTATGGCCCTGGTGAACACCTTTGTGGATTTTAAATGCTGATAGAGCAAGAGAAAACAAATACAGCAAGAACAACACATGCACTGACTTAAAGAAAGAGATCTTTAAGGCTCTCAGTTTTCTGGACAGTCCAGCTGAACCAGGGGTGGGTTACAGTGGTAAAAACAGGGACACTGAGCCAGCAGTTTAGTTTTTTCACTTCTTTCTGGATGATTCCCCATGTGTCACAGTGCACATGAGAGAATAATGTTTTGTGCCATGTAATCAGAGTGATTCATTATACCATCAGCTAAAGCACAAAGTAAACCTCACATGCACAGCATTGAATGTCAAGGAATTAAAATTACTACTGCTCTCTGTTTTTCACTGAACAGCATTACCTGTTTAAATACTTTGTAATTTAAACTGGCTGCTGAGCACAGGTGCCTGACTGGACAGAGAGAAAAGGAGGTTCATACGTGAGGCTCAGGAGATGGGTCTTGAAGAAAATACCCTGAGATAAAATGCATGAGGAGCAGCCACATTTGCATAAAGGTATTCTTTGAATAGCAAGCAAGCTCCTACTGAACTTCAGTTAACAGATTCCAAAACCAGGAATAAAGTATTCCAGAAATAATTAGATACTGTATCAAAAATCTCATGGCATCTAAGTAAGTCTATTGTCCCCATTCCTTATGAAGCTACCTGATCAATTTTCCCCTCTTGCTCCTTGGCATTTCCTTAGTTTTGTTGTCTGTTAGTTTTTGCACAGTGTATCAGAGCCATTTCCACATGTAGCCAATTCCTCTGACACTGTTGGATGCACACGGTTTTTCTCCAACCAGTTGTATAATCTCATCAGTAAGACAGAGGTCAACCTTAATATTGCGAAACAATGAAAATATTTTAATATTTGAAGTGTAGCTTTAGTAGTTTAGCTTTTTAAAGTTTAATTCTGGGATGAAGAGTGGACACCAAAGAAGAGACACATACCTGGACTTTTGTTTCCTGGCCAGATCCAGCCTGCTGGCAGTAGACTTCAAAGAAATCAGCTACTCCTTCTTCCACCCACAGCAGAGTCACAGAGGTCTGAGTCTTGTTGACAGCAAACAGTGATTTTGGAGGGGCTGGTTCTGGTGTAAGAGAAAAATCTCCTTTCATTAAGCTTATCTTTAAGTTCCCAGACAACTGAGAAAAACAAAAAAAAATTGAAAGCAATGCCTGATGCCCTTCTATCTTTCATTTCCTTCAGATAAAGCCTAGCAATGTAAATCCTCTCATGATGACAAACTACCACTGTAAAATGGGAAGATGATGAAGTGTGTTGGTTTTTCTTCTCTGTTTAAACCATTCTCTATTTGGACAGATGGATAATTACTTCACTTCTCTTTTCAGCAGAGCCCTTGTTTGAGGATGATCAGTGGATTCTATTAATAGAACAATGTTAGCAGGAACTCTTTCAGAGAAGATAACTGTCCATCTGTTAGCAGCACATTTGGCCTGAGGAGGATTTTCTTCACAAGGCCTGCCCAGGAGATTATAAAGAAGCAGCTTCCCACAAACAAAGGCTGCCTAGGTTCCTTTAATTATAGCAGAGGAAATATTTAGCCAATTACCAGCTAAAAACAAACAAACAAACAAACAAATTGTAGTCTTTTTTTCCCCCCTCTGGCTAACATTTAAGTGCTACTGGATCTTTGTTGACTTCCATGAGTTGTAGGAATGCAGAGGTCCAGATCTCCAGAAGTCCTCAATTAATTACTTTGATTTTCATTGCTTTTGTGCTGGATGAAGCGACAATAGGTGAACAAATACAAGAGTCTGTTGAGCAGGGGATAACCCTATGACAAGAGTGATAGATGGAGGGTCTCCTGGGAGTGAGGGCATCAGAAATGTTGTGAAACATGTATGGGGGTCTGCACTCAGTACCCCTGTCCCCACGTCCAGTGGCCTTGGCTGCTGCCTCTGGAGCCACCTCCCTGCCTGTGGATCCCTGTGGAGGTCACCCCCCACTGTAACCACACCCAAACCAAGCGGGGGAATGGAAAGCACAGAACAGTAGGGAAAATCTTGAAGAGCAGGAGAGGAACAAACAGACTAAGCATAATGCTAATATGAGAGATACTTTTTCTCCACAGTATTATTTAAACACCAATGCTTAATCCTGACATTCATCCTGATGACTTCCCATGATGGGTACTGGAAATCACTAGCTTTCCACACCTCAGGCCTCCTGGGCTCTTCTGCTTTGCCTTCAGAGACTGTAAAATTTGGGCTGTACATTTCTGAGTTGTTCTGCACAGTTTTCAGATCTCCTATTCTGTGGATGTTTAATTAAAGCTGTAATTCTCAAACAATGACCCGATTTTGGGATTCTGACACACTTCATACAATGGGTGATGCACAAGAATATTCTGGGTTAATTCTTTCTCCTTTCACAAATAATTTGTTATCCTCATTCTGTGAGATGCTGTCACAGGAACCTTGGCACAAGGGACTTGCTCAAGTAGTTACAGACATTTTGGAGATGCATCTGATCCTGAAACAATTAGATCTGTGTTTTGGGGTTGGAGTCTGCCCAAGCCATATTGGCATTATGGAAAGTGTTGGGCAGAGACTGAGGCACATTCACATTTGTCACGGGGTTTGCAGTCCATATATTGTCCCAGTGCCACACATGAAAGTGTTCCTCTCTCATAATTACACACAGATATCTGCTTTCAGACTCAGAAACGCATTCCATCCCTCAAACCAGGTAAAAAAAATGGCCTCAATTAAAATAGGAGTTTTGAATTTGGGCAGCATCCCAAGCAAATCCTCCTTTTGCTTCCAGCAAATGGCTTGATTTTTCTGCAGGTGGAAAGTTGCCAGGATGAAGCAAATATCATGGAGGGAAGAACATTTGGCAGGAATGCTTAGGTGACTACCAAGTGCTGAGTCATCTATCACTTAGAGTCAGTTTCCACTACTGCTAATTACAACTCTCATTGCTCCCCTCAGAAGCACAGAGAGGGAAAACCTCTGGCAAAATATCTCCACTTTTTTCAAACATCATAAAGAAAAAAAAAATCAAACTCAATCCAACAAAAAAACCCACACCTAAAAGTCTAGAAGGGATTCATTGAAATTGAATTCATTCCACCTTCTCTTTGTTGTCACTGAAGGGCAAAATACCCATTCAAGTTCAATAAGAGTGCCCATCCATAAGGAAAGAACAGGAAAATACAACTGCTGCAGGGTGTACAACATGAACAAGGCTTATAGATCTGTCTGAAAGATAAAGCTAGCTGGTGTTTTGAAATACCATCCTAAAATATTTGGACGGTGGTAGCAGGGGGTAATACTTACCTCCACACATTCACTCACTCAGTCACAGGAACAAATACACACATGTAACTGCACAGGCACAAGGCATGGGGTAAACAGTGGATGTGGTTTGCACAGGGAAAAGAAAACCCAAGGAATTTGTCTACATCTTTCAAATATTGCCTTTGGTAAGAAGACCTGCAAGAACTTCAGATTGTTGTGTCTGTACTGTTTGCCTCAGCATTGTGAGTAAGAATTCTGAGAAACATAAATGGACAATGGTTGTTTCAAGACCTCTAATCCAATTATAAATTATAGAGTCCTTTAAACTCACTTCTCTCACAGTGACTCACAAAGGATTATTATTCATGCAGAGATGATAATCCACTCTGAAATTACAAACTCTTCTTTGCTCATCTTCTCAGCAGAGCTAACGCCTGTAAAAGCAGTTTGGCACACTTGGAAATTTCAGTGTTTTAGGTACCAAGGGTTCAACAGCTCCACATATAGTCAAAACAGAACTAAAATTTGTTAAGGTACAATGGTGTAGTGTCCAGTCTTTCTCCCAAGTAAATAAAGATATTAGGTAGAAAGTTATATTTGAAACTCTTATGTTAAGGATCAAACTCTCAAGTTTTCTTTTGTTTCTGTATTACACCTATTTCTCTTAAAATGATGCTGGGTTCCACATTCACAAATCTGACTATTTTTATAAAGAGTGTTATCATTAATTTGTATTTAAGGGTAAGTTTTTGGCATAGAAAGACATTGCAGTTGTCCAGGTAGAGAGGAGGGGAGACAGGAAAGCAGATCAAGTGGCAGAGATGTAAAAATAGGCTTGTCAGAAACAGAAAGGTGGAAAGGAGGGTTCTGCTTTTTTATTGAAAAGTTCATCTGTGAAGCCTGAGTTGCCATCCTCAAAACCTACATGTGTTCAAGACCTTAGGTAAGCAACTATGAAGTTGACTTGTTCTATCAGCAAGGCACTAAGTGATTTCCACTCTCCTACTTCCACTTACAGTCAAATTTTGCTGCTCTTGCTCCTCCTGATTGAAACCATTTTAGGAGAGTAGCTTCACACACGGGCATGAGACAATCTTCACAGCAAGGTGAGGTGAAAATTACAGCTTTGCAAAAGAAATGGGCTCAGAGGTACATAACTGAAATAAGGAAGTTGCTGCATCTGCTCTCAGAGTTAATTTACAGTCAAATGAGTGGGATGAGTTAACAATTTACAAACAAGCACTTCTTACCCAATTTCACAAGTTGGGGCATGGAAGTATTGCTGCCTCTTTCAGTACAAGCAGTCACTGAAAGGTTGTAAATGTCCCCTGGAGGCAAGCTCAGCACTGCAGTCATCACATTGCGTGTTACCTGAACAATCAAGAGACACCAGCTGAAACATGAACAAACCATACAACTGCCTCGTAAAATTCACCTGGTCACTCAAAGTACTACAGAGAAAGTCCTGTGCATCACAGCAGATGTCTTCTGCGTGCTCCAGACTTGTGACATCAACCAGTTCCCACTGATACCAACTACGAAACCAGAAGAGCACAATGCAAAAAGAAGACAATTTTAGGCTGCACTTTCTATGTGACCAGTGAAAATTTAAGGTAAAAGGAAATTCTCCCTCACACCACTGAGAGCATCTAGATTTCTGAAGTTGTGCAAAATGCTAAACAAGCCATGGACTTGAGTCTATTGAAATTTTAGAGGAATTTAAATCAGGTCAGACACGTCAAAGAAGAGCACACAAGCCATGTGTAGGTAAGTCTTTATACATCCTACAGACCTGAAAATTAAATCCATCTGAGGAAGTCTAACACCTCTTGGAGACCTGCTAACCTGACAATAGATCTCAGGGTCTTCAATCATCTGCAAGTTTGAAACCAGAATCTAAACTGACCTGAGTCTCAAAAGACTGAGAATAACTTCTTCCTTTTATTTTAGGGTAATCTTCCCATTTCTCCAGAGTCAGGGAGAAGGATGTAGAACTTAGTCCAGAAGTGCTCTGAAAACAGAGTGTTCCATCTATAAAGGGCCTATTCAGGAATCTCATGCTGGTTTTCATAGCCACTTAATTCTCAGGCTGAAGCTTTCAGATGCAAGAGAAACTGACGGTTCTGAATAAAGAGCAATAGGCCTTTACATGTAATTTTCATCACTTCTCTAAAAACTGGCCAACTTCTGTGGAGTCTTGGGGGACGCAGGAAGAAAAAGTCAACATCATCTGATGGAGCTACCCATTTATTTCAATAATGCCACAAGAACAACAACCATATTAACAATCAAAATCATATTATGGTATTACAATATAGTATGAGTTTTAAAGGAAACAGTTCCTGAAAGTGACTAACAGAGCTTGGGAGAACAGGTATGCCCTGATGCCTGCAAGCGTGTAGCCATATTTATCCATATGAACAGAACCTAATACAAGCTATTTATAGCTAATACAAGTTAGCTATAAATAGGTAGGTTTTTGCAAAGAATACCCTCTGAGTTCCCTTGTCTTACAAGGAATATAAAGACAAACATTGTAAAGACATCTCTAAAACTTTAAAGTTTTATTTATAGATATACTATATTGTAGATACCCTCTACTTTTAATCTTTCATTTGATCTAGAATTACATATTCAATTTTGGTTTTAATTTATTTAAATTTCACATTAAATGTTTATTTGATATTTCTTTAATCTATAATTTTCACTTTCAGTGAAGTTGGATGGTAGAGAAATCAAATTTTTCCTGAAAGAATAATAAGCTTACAGAAAACATGACTTTTTGACGGAAGAGAAGAGATGGATATAATTGTGAATTTTTTTTTAATTCAATTGATAGAATATTTTATTTGTAGGACAAAAATTAAAATCTAGTTTTCTTCCTTGACTGAAGTAAAGATCCAAATCTTGAAAGTTCCTGCTGCTCAGAAACATTATCAATTCTCCTAATCATATAACTAGATTCATGCTGCAACAAACTCCAGATGGGTGAACTCTTGCAGCCAAAAGGAATTTAAAGAAAGCTAGGATGTTCCACACAAATCCAAATGAAAATCGGTGATCAATTTGTACTTCTGCCGAAAATATACTTCCAATTTTCCAAACGTTCAAGAGAATGTGCTAAGAGCACACCTTAGCATCTAGCAAGTTTTCTAAGTGCACACATTCTGGGTAAAATCCTTATCCCATCAATTAGTGGAACTTGTATTCAAACTTAAAATAAAGAACACAGAATTTATGAAGATAAAGTCAGAAAATGGGAAGCGACAGTACTTGAACAAACTAAAAAAATTCAGCCAGTAGCTTATTCGGTTTATTAATATATAAAAATGGAAAATACCATATCTGTATATAAGAATACTCTTTACGTTTTACTGTCTGAAGCTGAGGAGTTTTTAAGCTCTTTTTAAATCATGTAAATTATCAACACCTTCACTGGACCACTACAGAAACACTTTGTCCACTGGCTGTTTTGAGAGCTCAAGTCTTTCAAAGTGCATGCTGACACCGGGAAATAACTTTCACTGGCTTCTACCAAACTTGATGGAACTTAGTAATACAAAGTTATCAGAGTTGTCAAAGTTTTTCTGAGTTATCATCTCAGGAAAACAAACCAACAAAAGGAAAGGAAAGGAAAGGAAAGGAAAGGAAAGGAAAGGAAAGGAAAGGAAAGGAANTCACCCACCTTTCACACTGATACTTACACTCTTCTTGATTTTTTTCTTTCCTTCTGCAACGACCATCCAGTGCAGCATCCTGGAATGAGAAAGGTCAGGACCATCTCCTCCATAGGTCCAGGTGACATATAAAAGGTGGTTGTGATATTCTACGGAGGTAATTTTGGGTGCCACTGGTGCTGAAGGAAGAAGGCAAGTGTGTTACAGACAGGATCTAACACAGGTGATCAGCAAATCCAGTGATAAACTTCTGCCAAAGGATTCTGTCATGAGGAGAATATCACAAAGCTAGCAGGAAAAGATCATTAAAAGCTACTGCATTTGAGCACTAGCTGAAAGATATGAAAACCATCATTTAACCTGGCAGAAAATCAGAACAAAAATACACCTCTTCTTGCAATCTTTCAGTTTAAAAAAAATCATGGTAGATAAAAATTTTTTGAGTCACATTTGTAAGGTGAATGCAAATTCAAGTTAAAAGCCTCAGATGTTGCTTCACTGTGTTACCAAACTGAAAAGAAATAATAAATTGCTACATTGATAGGTTTTCCATAGGGAAAAAAATATCTTTTCACTGAGCTTGCACCTTTCTAGGAGGAAAAGTCAAAACCCTGCAGATTTCCAAAGAACAACTTTTTCATGAGAAGTTATGGCCACTCTTGTTCCTGGGTGGAAAGGAGGAAAAAAGCGCCCCATCACAACACATTCAGCCTATAAGGAGGAATTTTTTTTTTCTGGAGCTGCCAGGAAGTCCTTGGCTGTCTCTGCAGCCCACATAACATAGAGTCACTTATGCTGGAAAGGACCTTTAAGACTAGACCAATTGTTAACCCAGCACTGCCATGACCACCACCAAACCATGTCCCTCAGCACCACACCCACATTGTCCTTCAAACACCCCCAGGGACTGGGACTCAGCCACCTTCCCTAGTTGGCTCTCTCATCAGCTGTGACCTGCAGAAAGACAGCAACCTCCAGAATAACTCATCTCCTCCTAAAATTGGTGTTTAAGATGAGGATTCCCTCTAGGAGGTGCCTCTCCATTAACTGTAGAGGGAGCACAGCTGGCCAGCTCACCTTGATTGCTTAATTCAAAGGTGCAGAACCCCAGAGAAGAGTTAAATTAACAGTGAGTGGAGACCCAAAAGTGAAAATCAGTGATCAGTGAAGATCTCAACCCCTTCCCAAGGAGATATGAGATGGATAACCTAGATACAACAGGGATAGGTATGGATCTCTGTGCTTGGCCGATTTTTGAGGAGCACAGTAGGGAAAATGCTGTGAACTGCCTGGTCTTCCTCTGCACAAGCCCTGTTGTGTCCAGTGTGTTCCTGCCAAGGCAGGTCAGAGGAGCAGAGCCCTGGGTGCCAGCACAGCTGTGGGTGACAGGGAAAACAGGACAGCCTCGGAGCTCGGGGCTCTGGGAAAGGGCCACAAGATGTCACTGCTGCTTCCACGAAGGCTCCTTCGACTTTGGCATTGAGACGTTTATTAGGGAACAGATTTACTGAAGTAATCGCTGAGGAAGGCAGCAAATGCAATGCACAGACAATTTAGAGCCATTTAGAAATGTTCAGTAAGACTATTCTCCCAAAAATACAAAATGTCTTGGACTTGAAAATGGACTTGAAAACGTCCTTTTATGCTGCTGAGGAGAAGCAACTTGATTTAGTATAAAATCCTTAAAGCAGCGTTTCTTTTAATTTTTAAAGTTTCCAGTCCATCCCTGTGCATGGATTGTGTATTCCTTGCAGTTTAAGACCATGACTGACATGAATCTGATACACGAATAATGATTTCCCCCTGCACCTTATTATTGATGGTATGCTTTCATGACAGTGAATGTCCAGGATATGTCACATGAGATCAAGGGCCAGGGCTGGTGTGACCCACTCCCCTAGCACAAGGTTCTGGGGAGCACAGAGAGGCTGTGGGAAGTCACACCCTCCTGCTGACCTGGACCAAAGTGACAGCTGGAAGCACCCACAGGACTAACAGGCAGCACATGTAGCGGCAGTCATCAGCACCAAGAGCCTGTCTTTCTCACTCCTTTTGCTTCTCCGAAGATAAAAGCATCCTCATTGTAAAAAGCAAATGCTGGTGGTCCAAAGAGCCTTTGCTCATGGTTGTTTTAAATCCAGCTGTTTACAGCAGGTGGCATTAAAAACTCATCAGTCACCACAGCAACACTGGCAGTGCCACAATCTCTCCCTGAGTAAAACAACAGCATGCAACTGCTGCTGCAAGAGCTGAGAGAACAAATGCTCCATCTGATAAGTCTCCTGGACCCCCCAAATCTTCCCCATGCTCTTGGGGACACCTCCCCACTTGGTGTGGGACCGAGCTACATCTCATCATTCCAAGTAGTGCAGTTCAGTATGGCCCCAGCCTCGGTACAGCCTCCACAGGAGCAGTGGGATCCTGCATTAGGAAATGTCTGCTTTGAGCTTTCTGCAAGCTGCCTCCTCAAACTCCCAGCTGATCCTTCTACTCTGTTTCTGAAACTCAAGCTTATGTTCCAGGTGTGGAGGCTGGCTCCTCAGTTATACACACAGAAGAGCTGACAGATGGTGTACTGTCAAGCCTACAAAAGCTCCACTTCAGTATTTGTAAAATATAGGGCTTTTTGTTTGTTTGTTTATTTTAATTCCTGGCAACCTGTGCAGGGGAGGTGGCATTGTTCAAAATGATGCAGAAAGGGACCAAGTGCTCCATAAAACCACCTGCTCCCTCTTTGGGAGGAAGGAGGCTGAGGGTGAGAAAGAACTCCCAGTCCCCTGGTAACTTAAAGCTGTGGAAAGGCAGCACCTACCAGGGACAAACTTTTCAAATCTGCAGGTACGACAAACTGGAAAGCCTCACAAGTTAGCCTGACTGCAGTTCCTGGGCAAAGTTGAAGAGATTGCAAGTAATAAGGCAATTAGATGACAGGAGTGCATTTAATGCTCATATTCAGTGCTGACCATCTACTGGTAAGTGCTTGCAATTTGACTAAATCAGCTTTCTTTGTTAGGGCTCTTCACTTAAAATCACAGTGTGATTTTAATACCTCATTGCTATTCAACATTTTCATCAATACTCTGGAAGTAAAAGCAGGGTTGATGTACTACACAAGTAACATGGCAACTGGCAGAGGAGGGTAGGATTTCACCAGGGCTGAGCTTTGACATTTGCTTCCTATGCTGGGCCTGATCAAACAAAGTGAATTTCAAAGTGTCAGGTGTAAAGTTGGGTCTGTTGAAAAATAGCATGTAGACAACAAATGACATATTCTGTTAGGAGCAATAAAATAGATGTAAATCAACACAGACCTCCAGTGTGATGATGTAGGAAATGCAATCATTTAGATACACACATGGGAGAGCTTTGAATAGGGAGCTGATTGTGCCTCTATAGGAATATTCAGCAGGCTCGTATTACACTTTTAATGTACTTTAGTAAAGACAGTAATAATTAGAGAGGCAGAGTGGGGAAAAAAAAACTAACATGGGAAAACAGTGAGAGCACTAAAAGTGAGAGCACCTGAAGAGTTCAATGGAAGCCATTTATTAACAGAAAAAACAAACTAAATTCTGTATAGAGACAAAAACAAACAAACAAACAAACAAAAAAAAGCTTTGTGTCTCTTCCATCAGTAAGGTAAAAGTACAACAAATATTTTGGCCTGTATATTAAAACCAGGAAAATTCAGATCAGAAACACAGCGTATAAACCCTTGAAAATAAGAGAAATTAACTATTGATAGAACATTCCAGTTGGATGTTTTCACTGAAGACCAGATGACCTTCTCTAAGAGAGGTTTTGCCAATCACAAATGGATGATATTTAGAGGTTCATCCATTTCTGATTTTGTCTGTATCTGCTAGTTACGAAGTTGATCCATTTTTCATTTAGGAGCAGTAGCAATCTTTCCTGTCATCATACAGAGACCCAGATTAGTACTGATGACAGATTATATTTTAGAAGACCCTTAACCTCCCTCATTTCTGCTGCAGGTTTCTGAAGATACAATACTGAAGTGAATGTCCCACTGGAACACTTCCTCTCTAAAGTGCTGAACCTGGTACCCAAATCAGTTGGAAAAGGTATTTTTTCCCTCATACAGCAACCAATCAGCTGGAAAATTGCTTCCTTATAGTGCTACAGAAAAGCTGATTGATGCCAAAGGACAACGAATATCCCTAGAGACCCTTCACGAGGCTACAGTTCTGATACACTGGAAAAGTGCCAGAATTTGTCAGCAGGGTAGCCTGGGATTAGGTATCTCAGCACAGAAGGGTTTCTGTTGATTTCAGTGGAGCTACAACTTTAACTGCTGATGACTTTTCTGTCGTGGCTCTCTGGGGCACAGGCTCTGTATAAACCATCATTTCAAACAGGTCTTATTCAGTAATTTTTCCAGGTACATTCTCTGACTCTCACCAAACAGAAAATCTGGGACTAGGCTACTGTCTGCTTTGGAGTGACTGGCTAGGACATTACACCCTGATTTTCCTTGTCATTTGATTCCTACAGATGGAAAAGAAGAGCAAGTATAATTCATTGCATCTCACAATAAAATGGAATTATTTACTGCTTTCAATCACCTAAACTTCAGCAAGGTGAATTACACAGTGACATTGAAAAGCAAAATGATTCGGTGGAGAACTCTCACTTTGGCGTAACTATCCTGGATGCTGGGAACACATGGCAAGGTGCTAACAGGGTGTCTTTCATGCTGCTCCCTCTGTGGCTGAACTGTTGGACATATTGAAGATTCTAACCCAAAGAATCTGCCAAGAGATGACCGAGTGGGTTAAATCCATGGTTGGTCCCAAGTAGAAGAGGAAAAACCATGTGGTTATATCACTCATCTCAGTGCTGCACAAGTCATGCTCTGACCTGGGGATTACTGGGAGAGTGATAAAGGAGGAAAAAACACTTGGAAATATTGCAGATAAACAAAAAAGTGTTTCATAATATTAAGAAACCTAAGAATTCAGGTTTACTTATTTACCTACCAACTTCTCCATGTGTCAAATGTATGGTGTGGTAAAAGCTGAGCAGGACCACTGGCCCTCACTGGAGCTACGCACTCAGCTGATGGAGGACTGCAACAGAGCAGTCACGCACTGTGCTTGGCATAGGAAAAATTTATTTATATGTTCATTTAAAGCAGTCCTCAGAGACTTAAAAACAAAGTAATAGAAAACCAAACACCAAAACCGAACAAACAAAACAAAAAAAGACAAAAAACAAAAAACAAAAACAAACCAACAAAAAAACACTTAGCTGATAAATATCCTAACTTGCAACTATCTGTAGGTGAAACACAGTCCCCAAGTCAGAGTTCCTCAGTGTTTCTGCCCCCAGGAGCACTCCCACAGTGTTTAGTTACCTGTTATGAAGCTGATGGTGGAGCTGTCACAGCAGCTCAGCTCTGGGTCCCCCCAGGTCACCATGGTGACCCGGAAATTGTAATACCAAGCAGGCAGCAGGTTGGCTATTCTCTGTAGAGGGACAAAACACAAAGAGCAGCTCAGGAGAGAACTCACCAGCATGAGGCAGGACTTCCGAAACACAACAGTATTTATAAACCTAGTGCCCACACTCATTTTTCTGAGCTCTGTTCCTTCCTTCGGTGGAAATCTCTGAAATCTGGCTTTTCAATTTAATAAAAAAATCTGTGCAGGGGGAGCAAACACAGTTGTGATGGCTCTGCTGCTCATCCACACCCACCTGGTCACAGGTTCTGTCCACCAGGGGAATCTCAAAGGATTTCCAGGGTAGTAAGAACCATTCACACAGAGCAAGCTTCCATCACAATTCCAGTGTGACGAAGGAAAATATTTAACTGGAAAATGTAGGTGTTTCTGGTTTGATTAAATGGGGTTTGAGGATAAATTAGAATCGGCATTTTTGTCTCAGATATTGTCATTTTAAAAGATGTATTTTTTTCCAATTTTCCAAGTGTATTTCACTTTCTATTATCATTTATTATAAATGGAATAGGAATGAAACATAAATGACTTATGAGACATAAATTATATATGTAAATATAAATGAGATATAAATGAAGTATAAAAAGCAATATGTTTTATATTATAGTATTGCATGTAATATTTAAGTTAAAATCCTAATTCTTCCACTGACAGCACAGAACATTTAAGATATTGATGTTTAAATGAAAAGCCTCTTAATATTTTTAAAATTCAAAATAAAAGCAAATTGAAAATAACTAACAACTTCAACAATGTGGAAATTGCCATTTTTACAGATCTCTGTTGTTTGCAGTAGTCTTTTTTCTCCAGATACTACAAGACCATGCAAATATAGCTGGTGTGATCTGTTCTTTTCATGATTTTTGGAAGAAGTTGTATCCACATTGACACCAAATCCTTGAAGAAGATTGGACTTCTTCTAACATGCCCCTGGTGTCATACTGGAAATACCAACATCGCTTTGACAATTTTCAACTAAGTTGCAGAGCACAAAATGAACGAAG
Organism: Irena cyanogastra; assembly: GCA_013397155.1. Taxonomy (NCBI): domain Eukaryota; kingdom Metazoa; phylum Chordata; class Aves; order Passeriformes; family Irenidae; genus Irena; species Irena cyanogastra. Next base: position 36,000 of record VWZV01019592.1, read on the forward strand.
CAACTAAACAGAGTGAAAATATAAATCTAGTTCCAAAGGTTCTTATCAAATGTTAACCCTCCAGGAAATAATACTTGGTTATTTCATGCTGTTGGAGACATTGATTTTTGATTCTTCTCATTGTTGCTTCAGAATACACCACTCAGAGGTGTCAGTAGATCACAGGGATCAGGGGGATTCTGCAGCACCGCTAGAGAACCCAAACAAAAGTTCACCAGTCCCTACCTGTACATTAAATGTCACAACAGGATAATAAGGGAACATTATTTTCCTAATTCAGGATTAGTCTTTAAAATTATCCTTGAAAAAATGTTCATTTTAGCTGCAATACAGGACTGTTGCATTTCAGATTGAAATCCAGACAAAGGAATTTCAACTTGGCTTCCCTGAGCAGGATTTGCAACAGTAAGGGACAACATCATCTCCTTTTCGAATGAACCACATTAACTCGGCATGATAGTTTTGTTTCTTGCATGACTTAGATCACTCAGCTGTTAATCTATTTGTGCTGAGTCATGATTACAAGATACTAATTACCAGTTTGGTAAGTTATTTTTGTTTTTAATTTCCCTGGAAATTTATGTGCTAGATTTATATTCACATACCCAATTACAGTAAAGCTGCTGGAGCCAAAATTACTCTAGAAATGGTATTATGCAAGTCAATTACAGTAAATCACTGTGGTCTCACCAGCAGCAGAAGTTATTGCTATCTTTTTTGCATACTCATAACTTTCTGAACAACTAATTTCAGCTGGTATTGCTTTCTGTCTTGCATTACAGCGAAGTCTAAATAAAATTTTTACTTTCTCCAGGAAATAATGGAAAAGAGGAGGAAAATTTCACTTTATATCTGCAAAGACACCTGTGAAAATATATGTGAGAGTGTTCTTATAGGGACCAGTGCTCACCTAGTTAAAACCCTGGCCTAAGATTTTTCAACTTCAGAACCATGAAGGCTTTTTTCACAAAAACCAGAGCTGAGCTTTCCACATGGCACACTGCAAGACCAGCCCGCAAGCCCCAAATCCATACCATCAATATTAATTATGGAGATAAGCCTTTACTACACCCCCCAAGGAGATGATGGAACTTCTAAAGCCTTGACTGACAAACTGACCCACAAACTGAAGCAGCCTCTGGACTTGCTGAACAACAACAACAACAAAAAAAAGAGGTTAATTTCCTGTCTCATTGCTCTGCTTAAAATTTAGCATGGTTCAGCTGGCAGTGCCTTACTTTAGAACAGAAAATGCCTCCAGCACCCTTGGCCATTTTCTCTGCTTTGCTGGCGAAAAAAGTACCAGGCTGAAAGGCATATATACATATTCATGGGGAAAAGGCTGGGAAAAGAAGTGTCACAAGGTGCCAGGGCCACACGGGCATGGGAAAGCAAGGCAGGAATGGTCACTTTACCACAGAGGCAGTCAAGGAGACGGTTGCTGCTATTTCATAGTAGGTTGTCCACTCCGAGGTCATCGTTGATGGGTTGAAGTAAAACATTTCTACCACGTATTTCCTGAACACCCCAAGGGAGGGTCTGTTCCAGCTCAGAACCACAGCAGTAGGTCCCAAAGGGTAAATCGTCAGATCCTTTATTCCAGTGGGCACTATAAAACAGACAGTATGGTTAATAATGTGCATGTGTTATCAGTTGCACTTTATTTTAAAATTAAACCTTTCCTTAATCAAGTTCTACCTATTTCTGGTTTTCTCATGGCTTTAATCCCCAAGAATTTCCTGGTCACAAGCAGTTGAATACCACTTTTTAAGCATTTGTTCTCCAGTTTAAAACTACTTTTTCAGAAGTGGCTACAGACCACTTGGTGTTGGCTGCTTAGCTCAAGATAAAGTACACATCTTGCTTTCTCATAAATGGAGGGCTCTATTCTACTTTGAAAATCAGGGTGCTTAGGAGATATTTCAAGATGCCCAAAACCAAAAAGCATCAAAAGCCAGACAACTGTAAGAAAGGAAAGTTTTCATCTCTAGCCCTCCTTCCCTGGGGAACCCAAAGGTTCTGTCATGTATTGCTATTCTTGCCTCACAGACAGTGACACTGAGAAAGAGTAAAGTGATTTGAAGAATGTCACATAAGGGTCAACTTCTGTAACCTGTATGGTCTGGAAAGCAATTATTCTTCATGACTTCACTGAGGCTACTTAAATAAGGACTTAGAGCTAACATTTGCCAGGGCTACAGAGCCCCCAGGTCAGAACCCAGACCATCACCTAGGTTACTTCATCCCATGTTAGCACATGATTGCCTTTACCTTTATAAATAATTTACCGCATCTTTGCTTTGCTTTCTCTAAAATACTAATACCCTGTGAAAATGAGCCTTAGGATAAATGTGGGGAAAATGAAACACTTTTAGAAGTGCATTTTATTTTATTTGAGTTTCATTCGTCATTAGCCACCACTGGTAAGTTCACAGAACAATTTGGTTTTCAGTTCTATTATTTTAGTATCATATTCAATAAACTGTTATGAAATGAAAACTGATACAGCTGTTGTTTTACTGCATAAAAGCAGCCCCTTTATAATATGAAAGGTATGAGATGTTCTATTTAGAAACTGATTGCCATTTTCAGTTTTGGAAGAAACTTTCATGGTTACAAGGCCATACAAAAGTGGAGAAAATGAAGGAACTTATTTACTGTGTGTAGACATGATTTTACATTCGCAAATAAAATAAGAATTTTTCAGATTTTTGAATTACAGTGAGAAAGAAGATCAAAAGCCTTTGTGAAAACCATCCAATGCTAGAAATTTTAACATTAAAGTATATATAAACATTTACTTACTAATTTTTTATTTCCTGAAATATAGTGTACTTTACAAAGTTTTATTCAGACCAAATTTATGAAAATATATAAGAAGATTGACTAGAATGAAAAGGCTTTCACCATAATCACTAGGCCACACACTGGCTTTTATTTAAGGATTAAATTCTTAACAGGATAACATTTTTTTCTGTTTCACTTTCTTGCCTACATCACAGAGAGGAAGCAGCATTAAAAATACTGAAGATCTCTAAGTTTCAGCCACCTGCTGTCCCATTGAGCAGACTCTTTGTCAAAAGGAGAAACTAGGTGACACAGGTTGAACATTTCAAATGTAACTCTGTACACTGAATCTCTTTTTCTTTTCCTTCTCTCTCCTTAATACATTCTGTGTAAGTAACAAAACAAATTACACTGAAACTAAAAGTTACTGAATTCTGTCCTAAATGACCCTTTGTAGGAGCCTGGTGGAATCCTAAATTACAGGTATGGGGGCAGCAGCTCTGCCTGTTGGACATAAAACCACATTCTTGAAAATGTTATTGTGGTCTCAGAGGGCTCTTCTCATTTTCAAATCCCAAAGCAGAGAACACTGAGATTCACTCTAAATCTCAAGAAAATCAAGGTGTGGTCTACAGGACTTAATGAACATACTGCACATATTTAAAAAAAAAAAAAAAAAACAAACCCTAAAAACAAATAAAGGCATTTCAATCAGTAGGTTCATGGGTTACCAATGGAAAATGTGACAGGATCAGAGGGAGGTCCAACCAGTGGTCCTTTCCGTAAGTAAACCACAACTTGGTACTGGGCACCAGGAACAAGATTTTCAATGAGGCTGCTGCTTGAATTCACCTAGGAGGAGAGGAACTCATCAGACATGAAGATTTACTTGATTAATAAAAGAATATTGCGACGTTGTATTTGAATGACTCCAGTTACAAAAGGCATGAATCCAAACACACTGGCAGCAAGAACTTCACTAAGCCCCACATGGCAAAACTGTGGAAGTGTTCAGGACTGACTTCACAAATGATCTGACTCAGAGAATTGCACTTTCCTGGCTGCATAAGGCCAGCTACCTCACTGCAGAGCCACTCTCTCCTATTGTCAAAGTTTATTAAAATATTCAGGCTACATTATTCATTTTCAGGTGGTGTTATTCAGGCTGGAGTATTTAGACCATGTGTTTTCAATTGGAGCCTGAGGCTTTCCATCCGTCACTGGTGCAGCTCTGTGTGCTTAAGACAGCATTTTGGGGAAGCTGTCTTCTGACTGCATCTACTGAGTGACTCCACAGTGAAATCAGAGAGGAAATAATCTCTGTCACCTCCTCTCCACAGCACTACAAACTGTAACTAAGGGGCATTGTGATTTTTCTTTTCAGTTTGAAAACATCACTGTTAAAATTTCTGCTGTGACACACCAAGTTTCAGTCAGAGCTGGAGGCAGAATTCCTGACCAAGTAATTCCTGGTCTGATACAACACGAAAAGGCTCATCTCCTGAAGACTCCGCAAACAGCAAATGCACAGAGGAGCTTTGAGGAAAAGCCTTCACACATCCTTTCTAGAACTGCAGGCTGGTATTTCCTACTAATATTTTCTTCACAACCTTCCCAAAGTCTGTATCACAGACACCTCTGCACTGGTGGCTTATTGCAATGCACATGAGTGTATCAGTGCCAAGCACAGATTTAGTGAGGAAGAGAATTTGTCTTTACCAGCTGCTCTGGAAAGCTAAGTTTTTAAAATCATGCACCATGTTAGAAATGGATAGAACTCTGCACTGAATTTTGCTCTTTTCAGCTCATTATGGAGAAGTCAAACCAACAGCAATTAACAATTTCAGGTACAGTAAGATGATAAAATTTGATACAAATATATATAATGACAGAAAGAAATAACTGTATTTAGATTTTTCAACCTACTTGCAGTAAATACACAAAATTTGCTTTTATAGATATCCTTTTTATTCACACATTAACTTTAGGTACTTGTTTTTGAGTCTGTAGGTGAACTCTGTAGTATTTATGGAAATCATAAATGTTTGTGATCTGTGTTTATGATCACCTACTGTACTTTGCTTCCCATTTAAATGACTGCACTTTTAAGAAATACAAGTAACTATAAGATAACAAGCTGATTCTGAAAAACAATTCTCAACTTGTCACACCAAGACACTTCCAAACATTTCACACCCATTCTTGAACTGAAACTCAAAATTTCTACAGGGATTAATTTAAAAAGGCATTTTAAGGGTCACAAATTCTCTGTATTAATTAACTGGCAGGACTGATCATGAAGCTGGAGGAGATGGTTTACAGGGAGTGCCAGCAGTCCCCTCCATTCCTATGGGTGGACTGAGGGTGCAGCAGGGCAGCACTGCAGTCCTTTGCAGACTCCTCCATCACACACATTCAGGGAGCCAGACAGAAGCCATGGCCCTGCTCAGAAAAAGGCTGTATCAGCATCTTGGTGAGGTTACTGAGATGTGGGCTAAAATCCTTCTAACTGAAGCCATGTGCCACTGATCTATCGTAGGCACAGAGTCTGATATGGGGTTGCATCCACTAAGGGTTTCAAGTAACAGAAAACTGTTGAGCTATGGGACTCAGGACCCTTGATGATTGTAAACACATCCCATAAAGGACTTGTCCATACAAATCACTGGTGGTCTGAATTGCTATTTGTTTCCCAGTGCTGACACCTTTTTCTATGGATGAAAAGACAAGTTGGCTTCTGATCATCTCAAAACTTAAACTCACTTAAACAAAACTCAAAGTAGCATAATTTATGCTACTTTGATGATAACCATGCATGTGAGCACTTCACTTTTCACAAATGCATTGCAGAACAGGCCTGAGTGAAGTCACAGCAAGTCCAGCAGAAACACCACTTTAACAATCCTGTGGTGTACTGCACATTCTCATTCCTGACTGCTGCGCTGTCCCCTTCACTCAGCACCAGCCACGTCCCTCCCTTTGGACTGCAGAAGGCACCAGCTGCCACTGTCCTCTGCAGCCTGTGAGAGTCCTGGGGCACAAGGATTCTAAACAGCAGTGTGATTTTTTTACTGGATTGGAAAACGCTCCAGCTTCTGCTCCTTACCTCAGTGCAGTAGTGCTTTTCAAGCCTTTGACTTTCCTTTTGCTTCTGGCAGGTGAGGGAGAGCACAGACACGATGGTGCTGTTGCCACTGCTCTCGTGTGACGCCGTCCAGGATGTCAGGGCAGTCGTGGAGCTCAGCACTGTCATGGTCACATGCTGGGGCTTCTCAGTAAGCTCCTCTATCCACTCACCTGTGGGGCCTGGGACACGGCCCAAAAGCACAGGTGAGCAAGCCACTCCATCCATTTGAGGCACATATGTTAAAACATCCTTCTTTCAGGGAATTATTTACAGCTGGTGAGGGAGGCCGGACTGGCAGCTGTCCACCCTCACAGCCCTCAGGCAGCAGAGGTGGCAGTCCCTGGGAAACAGCCTGAGGTCAGGGCTGTTTCACCTGCAGCAGAGCCCATGACAAGAGAAACGTGCCTGTCTGAAAATTCAGATTGCAGTATTCTCTGTTGCTTACCAGAAACCACCCAGCAGGATCAGATTTGCTCCAAGGGAATGCTTAAAAGCACTGACAGACAATAACGTACAGATCATTGACCAATATTAAAGGATAAGCACACAGATTTTTTCACCTTTTCACATACTAACACACCCTCCAAGCACACCATGGCCTCAAAGCATGAAAATCAAGTTCACAGAGGTCACCACAGTGAAGAATCTCATTCTTCATCAGACTTTTTGGAGCACTTGATTAAGAACACAGCTTTAAATATACATAAAAGAACAGATTGGAAAATAACTTCAGCTAGACTTGGTCAAAATTTCATATTTCATGAAAATAGCCCGTTTTTCTTGTCACTTTTAAGTGATACTTGTGATACGCTCTCTCCTTGACATATTTCCTCCATGCAACTCTAATGGTAATTTACATTTATTGATAAAATAAAACAAATGCCAGAGCAAGAACGTGGTTTAAGATCAGCCTATAAGATATGACTGCTATCTGGATGCAACAAAAATATGTAACACAAGCCAGTAATTTGACAGGATGATTCACCAACCAAGCATTACAAGGAAAATATAAGACTGATACTGTGGGCACAATTTATTCACCGTCACAGACCCACACCCACACGGGCAAAAAAGTGGAATTTGATCATTAGATTATTCTCTGGAGACAGAGGATGTACATGTAACTCTCACTATTCAGAAACTGCTTCAGCATTGGCATTAAGGCAGCAGAGATATCTCATGTTATAACCCAGAGTTGTAGTCTCCACACAAAAAGCCTACTTGTTCAGACTCAGAAAGAGCAATGCAAAAGCGATTTCAACCTAAGAGTATTTGTTCATATCTCCAATTTGGCATTCTACCAGAAATACATATAAAATCTATCTAAAATACTAAGGACCTTGCATTTGACAAAATAACTAAGACAACTCATTTTGTGGTAAAAGCCTGCAAAACTAACTGATAAAACCCAAAAAAACCAAAGGTTGTTATGCGTTACATGTAAAATTAAAATACCATTGCCTTCCTGTAACACCTTAATACTTTATCCACAATGAGATTAAGGTTCATCCCTAATCTGGCCATCCATGCCCCTGTACTTTGGGTTAACATGTCCTCATTTCTCCCAGGTGCACAATTAGCACACTTCATGGAGGACACTGCATTAAATACTGCCTAATGAAAATAAAATATGTCACACCTTGCAATATGGAACAACATTTGGTACTAATAGCAATGCTACATGTATCTTTATCTACTTTAATGCTTTCCATATAATGAAGCTGTCCAACTATTCCTAAAGAAAAACAGAAGACAATGAAATTACAAAAGCAGAGACCCTCTCTCTCATGTGCTGCTTTCTGGATGTTTTCCAATTATTGTTTCTTCCAACTATAAAGTTGTTAAAAATGGGAGCAATAGTGGAATTGCTACATGCAGTCTAGCATTATAATGAATTCAAGTCTAAATACCTAGCATTTGTAAATGTTATGAGCTACTGAAGGCACAATTTTTATTCATAATATACTGAAGTAGTTGACTACATTTCCTTTTAGTATTATTTTTTCTGCCAGCTTTGGCTACTGTGTCTTGCTGCAGCATTCATGGTTTGGGAAGGCATTATCTTTTCACATGCAAAATTGTGCAGTGCTGCAAGTATTCCCCTGTCTCATTCTATGGGCATTCTGTAGGGTATATCTATTTCCTTTTGCAGAAAAAGGTACAAAGGTGACCACAGCTGTTAGAAGGATAATGATCTGAATTCACCAACACCCGTCTCACTTGGTGATCTAATTGTCAGTAATGGTATTAGTTTATACAGTAGTGTATTATTACTTTGTCTTTTACTGAATCTCCAGTTAAGAAACTCTGGGATTCTACAGGGAAATAATAAATTACTTTTTCTCCTTTGAATTTAGCAGGCTGAACCACTTCATCTACCATAATTTTCTATGTGTTCTCTCAGAGACCATTCAATTTCAGAGTTTGGTGTTTAATTTTGCAATTCCCACACTCTCAGCCTGTGCTGCCCTTCATCCCAAACACAGTAAATACTCCAAGAGTAAGAAAGTTAAATATTTCCAAAGCTCTCTATAACCACCAAATTAATTCTTGGAATTAAATCCTCACTGTGAGAGATGCAAAAGGGAAACTCATTTCACTTCTGAACACTGACAATGACTCCATTACATCACTTGCTTTCAGTTCTTAAGACTGCCTGTCCAGGCAGGTTGCAATATATTAACATATTTACACTATATTTCCTTCTCTGGCACACGGAATTCCAGAAGACCGGACCCTTGTGATGCACCAGCAGATGCCAGAAATGCCAGTGGTCAAACCCTGTACATTACAGCTATGTTGCTCAGGGAGAAAAAGATGATTTTGATGAGATACTTACTGATGTAAAAGCTAAGTGTTTTTGCTGATTGACTTCCTCGAACTTCACAAGAGCCAGAGGAGCTAAATGTTGTTACAGACAACTTGTATTTTCCTGGTTCTTTCAGTTCAGCAACAAATTTGTGAGTGTCCTCACTCACTGTCAAAAATTCTGTGGAGATCTCTAAATCAAGGGGGAGAAAAGAATGTGGATTAATTGAAATCTGAAAGGTTCCAGCCACCAAGAGAATTATTTACATTAGAAATGCTAATTTTGTTTCAGTTGTGGGATTAAAAGGTGTCCAAAAGGACTGCATTCAGTGTGGCAATCCATACAACAGTACATAACAAAAGAGAACTGCAAATTGCAGTTTACTCCTCCTCCCTCACTTTCATGTTGCTCAGCCAAAAGTAGATGTTGCTCAATGGAAAAACTCCTCAAGAAATACATGGGATCTAACAAAGCCCTCTGAAGCACAGTACTAGACAAATAATGATTCGTAGAGGAGACAACCAAATAATGGAATTATAGAAAAGGAGGATGAGAAGGGCACAAGGCTCTGCTTTACCTTCCCTTTCAATATTGATGTGGAAACCATCAAAGGCAGTAGGGGGCTTTGGGGGCAACCAGGTCAGCACCATCCGCACAGGAAGGAAGGGAGGGGGCTCTGCTGTGGGTCTGCCAGATATGCTGGCATCACTGTCTCCATAATGACTGGAAACGGCATTGACAAACTCCTCTTCCCCCTCAGACGACTCAGCCTCGTTGGACCACCAGGATGGCTGCGAGCTGGTTTCATACTCGGTGCTGTTGGAGTGGTCATCCAGCCAGGCTGCAGATGTGTTTGCTGCTGGAATTTCAGTCAGGCTGTCAGAAGGACGGCTGACTTTCTCTTTCCTTAGGATTTCTTGTGGTCCGATGAAGGATTCTTCTGCAAAATTCCCACTGTGCTCTTCCCAGTTGTTTCTGTTGACTGGTATGATCTGGACAGAAATGTTTCGAGGTGGGTAAGGAACTAAAAGAGAAGCAAGGGATAGTCTTTTAATACATATGTTCTGTGTACCTTTAAATGTATTAATTCCCCAGACAAATACCATTCTTCTGAATACCATTGTCTGAAATAACTCGTTCTTACTATGATCCTCCCTTCTCTTACCTATTCTTATACATATACCAGAAGTGACTGTAGTGGGATCAAGATGAGTATAAATTCACAGCATAATCACAATTAAAGAATTCCAAGAAGTAAAGTAGATGTGAAGTCATGGTAAATCAAACTTCAATGCTATTATAACAGCAAGGCTACCCTAGTGTGACTTTTTAACAGTGAATCTACATTTATTTTATTGTGTCTTCCAGGAAGTTCTCGATCATGGGAAAAAAGCCCACCTCTGTAGAAATAAATTGAAACATATATGCAAAAATAATGTATGGCATAGCTCATATTGAAAAAAAAATAACCTGCACATTGCTGTAGGGCTTTTCATATGCTGTTAGCAGCCACCTTTTCACAAGCATTAAACATCAGTTTAAATTTTAATATTTGTGAAAGCTTGATCTTAAGATTTGGGTCTCCACAAGACAAGATTCTGGCACGCAAAAAAGTTTACTTCAGCTTCACCAAGAGGTGAACACACTGCATTTTATCTGTCTCACTGTAATTGCTTGTCTGCATCTCCTTACACACCCTTAAGTGAGAGTAGCCTCTGCAAATAATTTTGCCTGGCACCTTTTAAGCTGGCACTTTACAGCACACTAATTTGTTCAACTCCCAGCCCAGCCACAGCCACTAATAGAAAACCAGACTCTACATTCTCATTGCAGTTCATGTGAAAAATGTGGGATGGGAGGGCAGCAGAAGGAAAAAAACCTGTTGGTTATGGTTCAATATCTCAACAACTATATTTAGGATCTTCAGGACAGAACTCAGCTGGCATCATTTGGCTTAGTTCTGTCCAAGGCAACGGACCAACATCAGTGTATTCATCTGAAGATTTGGCCTTTTGATTTTATCACTGGTACATTTCACTTTGGACCCTGATAAATGTCTGCAGTCCAAGAGATTAACAAAAAAGTTTTGGGCACCATCCCAGGACCAAATTAAATCAGTCCTGGACCCTGAACAAATGCAATTTTCAGCCTTTGCAACATTGCTCTCTTGAAAATTAAAAGTTCATGCTTCAGGGCACAAACTGGCCTCCAAGTTGGGCAACTATGACATTCTTCTCCTTGATGGAAAAGTGCACAAGGAGGAAGGTCTTCTCGAGCAGCTCAGCTATGATTCACTGCACAAGAAGACAGACCAACAGAGACAGATCAATAGTCTGCTCAGTGTAGCTATTCCTGTGGCATAAAAATTAATTCCTAGCACAAGGCCTAGAATATTTCATGTGAAGCAGAAGTTACTTTCTAAGAAGCAAGCTTTATAACAGAAACACTCATACAAATTTCCCTCTGCACTGTTTGCATACACAAGCCTATGGAACAGCCAAAACATGCTCCTCCCAGGACTGTTCCCACATAGACCTGCTCCCTGTGGGATCAATCCCCTCCCCACAGCAGCAAGACAAGCAGCAATACAGACTTGGAAGAAATAGTGTGTAAGAAGTTTTGTCACCTGTTCTGTGCTGTTTGGGCTCATGTTGGACCCCGCTGTATTCCACGAGCGTGCTCTTGTTGAAGGTTGCTTCTGATACCAACTGAAATGTGATGTTACTGTAGCATATGCCTGGCAGCCAGTGATTGAAAACTGTTTTACCTTTAAAGAAATCTGCAGAAAGTTTAAAGAGAAAAGAAGAAAGGAAAAAAACAAAAAGTGAATAATGCAACAAATGCTCATTTTCTGATAATGTGACTGAATGTGGTGAATGGGCAATGTTTTAGATGTTTAAACATTTTTCAGCCTGCTCAGAGATTGTAATAATTGTAATAATTCAGTTTGCCAACACTTTTCCTGGCTGTCAAAGCCACTTTGCTACTAGAAAAAAAAAAGACAAAAAAAACAAAAAAAAAAGGCCCGGCACAAGAAACATGAGCTGCTTTTCACTGGCAAGGGAACTGAATATCTCAAGGAGCATCTGACAGTTCCTGCAGACCTTTAACTGCTGCACACAAAAGCCTCTTTGGTCTTTTGCTGACTGAGGCCCAGCATTAGTGGGAGACGTTCAAAGGAACATCCGCCTGCGATCGAGCGCGAGCCGCGGTGCTGAGGGCTCACCTCACGTCCACCCCACATGAGGGCTGAGGAGAACTTCCTTAGGGCTATCTGGCTGTGGGAAGGAGTGTGCAAGCTGATTAGTGACTCTCCTAATTTGGGCTGACTCTTTCATTTATCAGCAGCTTTAGCATTACAGCCCCCGGAACCATCTATTAGCTGTAGAAGAGAAAAATTACTGCTGGTATCCCTTTTGTTCTCTACAAAGAGGTCACCTGTGTTTTCTGCTGTGATCCAGACTTTATCCTTCCTAACTTCTGGCACTTTACAGCATTGAAAAGAGGATTTCTAGCCCCACTTTGTATTGAAGCAAAGATACTCTCAAATTCTCTGATTTCCTTCCGGAGGTGTGTATCTCCCTCTGATGACTTTAAAGAGAGTTAACAGTGACCAGTCTTCCATTCTGGGGTCCTTAATTGCCTAAAATTCAGTCCTCAGTGCCTAAAAATTCAATTCAGCACCTACTGGCTTGCCCAAAGGCATTTTACTGCCACTATGGGATTTTAAACCATTGGGATTTCAGGGTCCACAAGGCATGTGGGTGCCTTCCTCCCCTCTTAGCGTGCTTCCAACAGGACATTTATAGTCCCATTTATATCTCTGAGACAGATACTATGCTTAAGCTATACTGCAGGGCAAAAGTTGTAAACAAATATATGAAAGGGTTCAGTTATGAGAAAATAAAAAAAGAAAGCAGAATTTGCTCATTTAGATCATTCAGGTGGTTAGGTTGGTTGTTTGTTTAAGTTATCTGTCTAGACTGTTAGATTGATTGCCCTTGATTAGATTATTTTAAGAACATTGAAATATCTATTATGCAGCAGGGTTTATTAGCTTAGGGACAACACTGAATGCTGCACTAATGTACTATACAGCATAGCACTGTGTCACTGCATGGTGATACAGAACCACCAGACTTGATCCTGTGCCAATCAATCAGGTTTATTGAATGGGTTTCCCTCCTCTGGGATATCCCAGAGCTTTCCTATCAGCTACAGGCCAAAGAGGAAACCTTGGCCAGAGGGAAGAGCCCGGGAGCTTTTGTATTGCTTTGAACAGACACAGAAGCACCAGCAACTGGGGATGCCTTCCCAGGCTAATTTCAGACTGAATATGAAAATCCAGACCACCAAGTCTCCCTCTAAAACCCAAAAGAAAGAGAACATCACTAGAACTAGGATTCTAGCAATCTAAAACCACTAGCTCACTTCAAAGACCCATCCCTTACATCACTATATAAAAGCTATGTATAATTACCAGAAGCACAAATCCTTATGTAAATACATGTCAAAACCCCATCTAAGGCCACTGTTTAAAATATTTCCAGCAGAGCTAGTATTAAATTTTGCTGAAATAGTTTCCACTTACCTTTGTACAGCATTGTTCGGTAGTATTTTCCTTCCCAATAACTTATATTTACCCTGGTAAAAACATTGTACTTCTCTGGGTACTGAATTTCAAATAACACTCCTGTTTCTGGAGATGGTTTGTAATCATAGATAGAAACATTGCTCACAGGAAGTGGTTCTAAAGGATATACAAACAAAAAGAGGAACAAAAGGAAGAAAGGGGCAGATTAATAGGCAAACTGAGTTCTTTGCACATCTACAATATCAATGAAAATAAATGCTTTTGTAGGTATGGCACAGACACACTTAAATCTACCAGATGATATTTGGGGCTTCACTGAGGTGTGGGGCAAAGCTACCTGGAACATTGTCAAAGCCAGTATTTCTATATTCCCCTCCTTTCAAAGAATGTATCTTCTTAACACTTAAGCTTTAACAGAAAAATTTCCATGTTTGCCATTAAAAAAAAGTTATTATTTAAGCACTCACAGTCATCACGTCAGAAACATTTTCATCTTCAATACTTGTCAATCATGTAGAAGTGCCTAGACAAAATCAACACTTGAAACTGCTTGTGACTTCAGCATAAATGTAGAGCTTTTAAGATGAGCTGAGGAAATTATCAGTGTAATGGCCAAAGGAAGCTACATGAATAGCTATTTGGGCTATTTCTATTTGGGTATCTATACATTTCTTTATTTCATGAGTAGTTACACAGTTCCCAGTCCTACTATGTGAAATGATCACCATCCTTATCTATTTATTTGCACCAAACTTCTACAAAACAAACAGGACCACTACCATTATTTTACAGATGAAGAACTGAGGTACAGAGAAGTAAACTGGTTTACTGGAGGACACAAGGCAAGCCTGTGCATACGAAGGAGGTAAGTCAGGATCTGCTGCTCTAGTGCTCTGAACTCAGCCAGGTAGACCACAAAAAGTAAGAAAAATATCCTGTGTCCTGTGATCTGAAATCCAGACCAGCGTAGCTCCATCAGCTGATGAAAGCCATGTCAGTTCACTGATGCTGGGAGTCTGCATTGTGGCTGACAATAACAGAGTCACATTTTTATTCAGCCTTCTCTATTCATAAAAAACCCCAAGAAAAACTAAAAGAAAGAACAACTTTTGTTCAATGCTCTCCTCAGCAAGAAAAAATTGACAGCAATCCAATTATCCTGTGCTTAAGAGGTCCAAACAAGGTGATACTGTTAGCTGAAATTTGTCATAGTAACATATCTTAATAGAGACAGTTAATGCAATTATGCCTACATCCTTATAAAGATTAGCATGTTGATTTAGTTCTTGCACACTATAGGGATCAGATTGCAAAATTCAGGCTGTTGATTAGTACAGCCTTACAGGAACCATATTAGTTCACGATACTGCTGCCATAGGCCCTGGAGAAAAACTAGTAAAATATTTTTCGCCAACGAGCATACAATCACAATGGGTAACAGAAAGAGGAGATGAAATGGGAAGACCAGTATCCGTATCTAAAGTGGAATTATCCCACAGGAAGTGGTGTAGGTTAATCAAAGATGGAAAAGCAAGACTGTAATGAAAGAGAAAACTAAATCCTAATAACCAGCAGAGTATTTTCACTACAGCTTTAAGTTTCTAGATGTGATGAAAAAACACAACTGGGAATAAAACCATAGATGCAAACAATAATCTCTAACCAACACCAATCTGTCATCATTTCTAACTTTGCCAGAGCATGGAAATGCAATAGTGTGGGATTATAAACTATTTCTCATGGCAAAGGCACCTCATTATCTTCATCAGATATATATCAGTATATTTGTACATTAACCACTTACAAACTCCCCATCTCACAGATACCAACAGGCACTTCAGTGATGGGATCTGTGAAAATTCTGCTGACATTTCATGATAGCCCAGAAATAAACAGGAGTAAAGCAGAGCACAGGAAACAAAGCCTACCCTCTTCTTTCTGCCAATGCTCTTCCCATTGCTTATTCCAAAATAAATAGTGGAAATGACTACCCACGTGACCAGAGGGCTCATATCACAGCTCACACAGCACATGAGAGTGGTTTAAATATCAATAACAATCTCTAAATAGCACAGTGCTTATGTGCAGTCATCTCTCATGTTAGTGGGTGTGCCTTGGGCTTTCTCCTGCTACCTCATTCACATCTCAAGTCTTCTCATTTCTGAAAGAATTACTGAGACTTTCTTATGCCAGTGATTCAATTACCCCATTTATTCCTTCCTACAACAAATCAAATGAAGCTGGATGGAAGCTATATTCATTTTTAATCCAAATTATTTTTCCTCCTGATGCTTTGATTTAATTAACCAACAATTGAATTAAGTGGTAATCACCACAGACTCTCCTTTGTGTCGCTATCTTCCGCTCACTAGCCTCTCCTTGCTCATGGCTGATTCTAGCAGAGCTGCATGAGTGACATAACACAATTTAAAGATTCTTCCATTATCTTACTTCCTTCAGCACCAAATCTTCACATCAAAAGCTATTTTCACACTGTGAAATTAAAAGAACACTCAGCAGATAACCATCATGTTCTGTCTTTCACTTACTAACTGCTCCTAGGGCTATTAAAATTAAAGAATATGGAAAATGCCACTCTTTACTATCTATTTTTATAATTCAGAGCATAAACAGTCTTTTTAATTTTACTGTGTTCAGTGTTTAGGATCCAGCTTGTCACGGATTTCAGTGGCTGTCAAGAAATAGCTTAAATAAAGTGGAATCACAAAAATGTAATACCTAGAGCTTTATAAAAGCTCTGTACTACAGTGAAGTCATATTACAGAACGTATTTAGAGCATTTCAATGTCCCTCTAATAGTTTAAAGTACCTCTTCATTTACAATCTCTTTATTTTTAGAGTTGGAGATTATATTGCACATATATAGACAAGATTGCAGGATCAAGATCTGAATTTGCCATTTTTCTTAGTATATCAGAATCTACTGCTTCTCTAGCAGCTGCTTTCCCATTTTCTCTGTTTACAGGAAACTCAACTTCTCTGTTTATCCTGGACTTCCCAGCATTTTGCATGTAGCATATAATTTGCATTACACAAGCATCAAGACAGCATAATAAATGTGCCTAACATCTTCTTCAAATGCCATGGAAAATACTTAATGCTAAATCCTCCATTAATGCATCCAATTTGTGTCAAACACATTAATATTTGCAATTCAGAGGTAAAATAGTGCTGTGAAAATAAGTACCATATTTCAATCCAAATCAAGTTGCTTGTAATACGTGTAGATAGGGTCACTCTACAAATTGAATTGATTATTGCTGTAGCTTAGAATACAGCACTACATGTGGGACTGACATCTCTTGCTTCTCATACTGGAACCCAGATTAATCATTATTTACCTCCATGTTGTGACTTTTATAAAAAAGATGCCCCATTAATGGAGTGACCTAACCCCCATGGGTAATTCCCTTTATTCACAGGAAGAAGTTTTGAATTACGTAATTCTCTCCCCAGGATGACACTATTTATGTAGCTGTATGATTACCGGGAGTAAGGCACAGCCAGGGTAAAGCTTCCATTATGCTGTAAACTTTAGGATGTTTTATCTCTTGTTAAAAAGAAACCATTTTTGAGATTAAAGAAGCTGTTGTTCAATACTTTGGGAACACAGTGTTCAAGTTTATCATAGGTAATAGTGATATTGTGCTATTGCTTACAAAGGGGAAATATAAGTGAAAATAGTACCTGAGGATTGATGACACAGTGCAATTTCTACATGGCCACATAGGGTGATAAATAAAAAGATGACACAACCTAAAAAATAATGTTGTCACAAGAACAAAGGCACAGCTATTGTTCTTGAACAGATTTAGGGCAATTGTTTAGATTCTCCTTACAACACAAATTACAGCAGGAAATCATATGCTTGCAGTTCTTTCTGTTTCTTTGATTCTGATGGAGGAGT
Source organism: Irena cyanogastra (assembly GCA_013397155.1). Lineage (NCBI taxonomy): Eukaryota > Metazoa > Chordata > Aves > Passeriformes > Irenidae > Irena > Irena cyanogastra. The sequence continues at coordinate 53,245 of VWZV01019592.1, forward strand.
TTTTTCACCCTAAAAAGAGGATAACATGATTTATTTGCTGGGAAAAGATGAGCACTAATGGACCTAGATGCTGTTTTGCGTTACATTTCAAAGTCAGGGCTGCCACAGATAACCAGCCTTTTAAAGGTGTTTCACATCATCCTTTAAGAAAGAAAAACATGAAGGGCTAAAGTTTCACATTTCATTAAGGGGAAAAACCCTCTGAAGCTTGGAGTTAAAGAACTCTGATCCATTAACAAGCCAGAGGAGAGGACTGGACCTGCTGAATCACTTCCTGCAGCATCTGGCACAATGACAACAGAGCATTAACTGGGTGTAATGCCAATTACTTTCTGAGGGCTGGAGATCAGAGTCCCAGGCAGCAGCTGTTGTCCTCTTTAGGAGAATATTTTTGTAGGAGACACAGAGGCAGAACTCTCCCTAAAGGGAATATATTTCACAGTCATGTATATGAGGAACCATCAGCTTTCGAAACAATCAGACATTTTACCACTCAGATCTCCTAATCATCAGCTATAATAAAACCCAGGAAGAGCTGCTCTCAATTACCATCAGAGATCCTCAGATCTGGATTTCTCCAATTCCCAGCAGAGACATATTTTTTCCTGCAGCACACAATAGCTTTGCAATGTACTGCTTTCCCCATTCCTTCAAATGTATAAGCATTTCTTCCATCACAATATAAAGTTGACAGTACATACGGAAAAAAAAAAGAAGATGGTATATGGGTATGACTTACCTGGGAAGAATAAAATACGGCTTGAAGCTGGGAAAATGTAGGATGAGTGAGTGAGAATATCAGATCTTACAGATGTGCTCTTTATTTATTTCATAAACTACTTTAAAATCAATTAGTAATAAGGTGGAATTTTCAGTCAAGTATTTCAAAACACTAAATAAATTATACAAATTCCAGAGTTACATCATCCCCATTGAAAAGCCAAAGCTCCAAGAGCACAGGAAAGCAGGCCTGAAACAGTTGTGTTAGATACCAGAACTACTTCAATTGCCCAGACTGAAGACTGGAAGCAAAGTCACTTTGACAGGCACAGTACAATTGCACTCACAGGAATCCAGTCAGGAGGATGAGAGTCTTACAACAATTCTTGTCAAAACTATTGCAAGAGTCTTCAAAAAGCAGTCAGGGTTTCTGTTTTTCTCCTTCAATGATGTATTGAGCCAAATTTGCTGAACACAACTTTGCTATAGAATCAGAAGCAAAAAGTCCTATTTTGTGCTAAAATTCCACGTTACAGGTTTCTTATCTAAGAGTTTTCAAACAGCTCATCCCTCTCATTGCAACAATCTCGCACACAGAGCCTAAACGAGGAAATTCTACAGTTTGTGGTGTTTTGATTAACATGGGAAAACCCCGAAATTATCCAAATCAGAGACAAGCAGAACTGTGCAGTCCTGTAGAAAAGGACCAAATTAACAGCGGAAAGCTCAAAAGCAACATATACACACAAATATGTGCATAGATGACATGCTCACTTGCCATACAAGGAGGTGATCCAAGACAGCCAGGATGGCTTCATTAAGGACAAATTGTGCCTGACATCTGAAGTTTTACATTGAATATGAGGAAAACTTCACTGAAAAGGTGGTCAGGCATTGGAATAGGCTGCCCAGGGAAGTGGTTGAGTTGCCATCCCTGGAAGTGTTCAAAGAACATTTGGAGGTGGCACCTGGGGACATGGTCTGGTGGTGAACTTGACAGTGTTGGGTTAACGGTTGAACTTGACTGTCTTAGAAGTCTTTTCCAACCTAAATGACATTATGATTCTATGTTAAAGGTTATCTGAAATTATTTTGTATTTTTTTATATGTACATATTTATGCCCTTATATTTATATGAAGGGCTGAACATATATATGCCTACATATAATGTATAAAATATATATTTTGTTAGCTTTTCAATGCTTTTCTGACCAGAAACCTTTAAGGGGTAAAACAAAAGTCTTCTCTTAATGGGTTCTTCTCTTTCTTTTTCTTAGCATATTGATGGGAGACATGAACAGGAGAAAGGAAATGTCATCAGGACATACAACCAGAAAGCAGAGGTCTTTTGACTCTCACTGAATTTCTAAGTAGGCAATGTCTTTGAGGCACCTTGGTCTCATTTTGACGAGCATTTCTTGGGTACACACTGCTCTGTGCGAAACTGAGACCTCCAGCACATGTTGAAAGGCTGGATCCCCTTTGCAGACCCCAGGAGATCCTAAAAAAACTCTTGTGAGCACTGCCTTGGGAATAACCACATTGGCATCACTGGCTATCCTGCTTGATTTATTCCATGGCAGCCTAATGAATGGGGTCAATCCGCCACTGGTAAAGCTCTCCTGACACTAATGGAGTTAGAACAGGAATTAATTTGGTTTCAGGTGTAAGATATGTAAGAGGTGTAAGGTCAAGAGATGTAAGATATGTAAGAGGTGTATTCATCAGGTGTAAGATGGCATAATTTAGATAGTTACATGTCTTTGCATGATTAAATAAACTAAGAATATTAAACAGTCAGAGAGCATAGGGCAAAAAGAAAAATATAAATCTATCCTAATTATTATCTGCCTAAAAAATCAATTTAGTCAATAGTCATAAAAGTATGTAAAACAGGCAGTGGACAATACCAATAAGAGGGGGAAAAAACCCAACAACAAACCAAATGCCACCTCATGCATTTTTGTAGAAGAAACCAGTGGTCATTACAGTTTTAAGTGTTTTAAGATCTCTTCTCAAAACCTTAAGCGTATTGAAACACCTTAAAAAGCCCACCCTGCCATGCTGCCTTTTCATTCCAAATCTACTTTCAGGTCTGTAGCCTTGTGCTCCAAAAGATGAACTTAGGAGCAAAGACTGCTACAAGAGACCCAGCACTCATCAGTCTGCCTGACAGAAAATATCACGGAAGAGATTGGATCCTTTCCCTTCCAAAACTCACAATTTACAGCCTACTTTTAGAGTTCAGTACAGCATCTGCCAATGCTGCCTGCAGGACTGCCCTTGCTTTTCCACGAACATGATTGTCTCTCCATTGAGGCAACACCAGAGAAATGCACTGTTCTCTCTTTGTTACACGTTTCCCACTGGTAGTGCTGGCTGAGTGCCAGAATCACTGGTGCTTCCAAGGCCTAGGGGAGCAGCAGAGGCTGCAGCAGGAAACCCCAAGATACTGCCAGCACAGCCTCATCAGACAGGTGGTGAAACCATCAAGCCTTCGAGGAGGGAGAGTGACACAGGTAATATCCTTGGAGCCAACAGCCTCAGGCTTTTCCAGAAACGCCTTGTGGAAACCCCCTGAGCCAGAAATGGGATGCCTGGGGCTGGCTTTGGTGGGATGAGTGACTCTGGCTTCCTTCTGAGATTCCCTGCACAGGAGTGTGTGTGTAGATACCCAGTTTGTGATTGTAGGTACTCGGTTTATGATGCTTGGGAATGGGGCTGTGATCCAGCCTCATCCCCAATGGGCCTCAGCTGGGGAAAACAGGTGAAGAGCATAGACTGTAATGAAAAGCACACAGGTGCCATGCATTAACTATAAGGCATAAAAAGGGTTGGGCTTGAGAAGGAGAGAGAGACAGATGCTAGCAGAGGCTTACAGCTGGTGGAGGCTCATGATGTTCCTCTGTCTGAGCAGACAGCCTGAAGCCTTCTGACAAGGTACGGTGCTACTCTAGATTATTATGTGTCATGGCTATCTTAAATATGAACTGTGTTGTGGAGCGTGCTGCGACATGTGTGCACCATTTGCCAGTTGGATCACATCTTCCCTGCTACCAGAGACCTTTGTGGGCTCTGGAAATCAAAGAGCAATGGGCCCTGCTGCACAACTACAAATGCAGCACCCAAACCTACTAAAAATGCATAGTGAGGCTTTTTTTCCCAGTTGTATATGACAACAGATACTTCAATTATTTTCTCTGATGAAAGCAAACATAAAATAGAAAATTGGATTAAAATTTCTACTTTGCTTACAAAGTTAAAGCACTCAAAGGAAAGGAAATTCAGACTGCCTGTGAACCCTGAAATTGTCCAGCACTTGCATTACCCAACAACATGATACTTTTCCATGGAACCCCTCATCAGGGCACGACTTGACCACACAAGAGAATGCTGAAGAATGTATAGATGATGCAAAATCTTGTTACTTCTGAATTTTAGGCACCTCACTCAATAACACATGAAGCTACTTTAACATGCTTTGCTATTACTGCAGATATTACACGCTATTACTGTGGATAGCGTTTCCTCATTGACACAATAACACAGGCACAAAACAATCATAACCATTCCTCAGATGTAATACAACCTGAACTACCCATACAATCCAAGGTGCCATTTAGAGGAAAAAAAAAAATTAGTCTGGCTCCATCCAAACAGAGTTTTGTCATCTTCCAGATGAAGAAATAATTTTCTATTCTACAAATTGTTTTCAATTTCCAGGCTGGCACATGGAAGCAGTCCTGTATCAACCTCAGAGTCAGAAGCACAGCTGGAAACCTGTGGTACTTTATATGGTGACAGAGCAAACAGAATAACTCGTCTCCCCCAGGATCAATGCACCTGGAAATAGTAAGAAACAGGCTACTACAAATGGGTTCTCCATCAAAAACACCTTTAACTGTACTGGCAGAAACACATGGTTTTGGTGACTGGTATCTGCTTTCCAAGTTTAGTATTTGTCCCATGTATTAGCAATCAAAGAACAATGTTATAGCATTTAAAACAGAATAAAACTCATGATATAAGAGGAGTGCTTACACTGAAATGTCAGTTTACACTTGTCATGCCCTTAACTAGATTTTTAGAACTCTTGGTTTGGAGGGTTTAGGATGAACCTCTGAAAAGGGGGGTTCATTCATCACACTGTTTTAATATGTTACACCCCAGTGTTCAGGAAAGGTCAGCCAGGGGAAACCTACAGCCTTTCCTTTCTTTTTGCCCACACCTTGTCAAGACTTCATCCCTACTGCCCTCACACAGGGACACATCCTACACACAAGCAGGACCCATTGAAAAAAACCCAAAGACCACCTAGCCTTCTTCACAATAAGAACTTCTGGGGGGAAAAAAGCAACACACAGAGACAAGAAACAGAAGAACAAGATGTTACTTACTGGTTAACACAGTGATTGATCTTGCTGACTTGGAAACCATATTTGAGTTCACTACCAACAGAGTCACTATGTAATATAGGCCATGGTATTTGGCATTAAAAACCACAGGGGCAGGTAAAGTGCTATTGAATTCGTCGAACTGGAAAAAGTAGTTCTTGGATTCTCCAGCTATCTTCACAACATAGACAGAGGATGAGCTCACCACATCTGAGGCTTCCAGGGAGACAACGACACAATTGTCTTCTTGAACAGCAACTTGGAAAGGCTCTGCATTCTACAAGACAAGAATAAAATGTTCGTTGAAGTAAAATCTAGTATTTTAATTTCACTTATTTCCCTTGTAAATCACATGATGCTCCTATTTGCAATAAAGTTACGTCTTATATTCTACTGGAGAGCTAACATCAAACAGGAGCAATTATTTCAGGCTACAATTCACAGTCAGCCAAAGCCCACGGGTATCTGACTGCCAGAGGCCAGCCTCTCTGCAGCAAAGGCTGGATCCTGCTGGGTGTTTTCTGATACTCCAGATACTCCATTCCTTACATCCTGACGAATAAAGCCTCTGTCATCTTTTCATGAGGAAAGGTGAAGTAGAGCAGAAGAAGGATGAGATTGTAAAGGGTATCAGGGGCAAGAGGATTTCTAAAAATGCCTCAATGTCATTTAAATCCCCCCAAAAAGAGGTGATTAAATCAAGACTCTTTTATCTTGCAGAAACAGGATCATATATTGCCGAACACAATATATTCTGAAAGCCTACACCTGAAGAATAATTTTTGGTTCTGCCTAAGCTTTTCCAAGTGGGTATAGTATTGACTATATCTGCCCATTTCAGCAAGTACCAAATGATAAGCAGCTCTCACCACTATGTCCATAGTTTTGGCTGGCACTTTTTATTTCCTAAGCGACAGCATTTAATTTTCAGTATTTCTTTTATTAGTAGTAGGAAAGGAGCAATGTAACCTTGTTTTCATGTATCATGAGTGTGTTAAGCCATTGCCAGCTGAAAACACTTTCCTTTTTATTAATTTCAAACCATCTGTCAGGAGAAGCAATTGCTCTCTACAGGAATTTCAAAACAGATTCATGTTAATTAATGAGAAGGAAAAGTTCAAGCTTACTTTAAGAGTTGTCTTTTTGCTTATTAGACCACACCACAGCTTATAATTTTTTTACACCCTGTTAAAACTGTAATATCTGGTATTTTCAGCTCCCAACTCCACAGTATTTTTTTCCTTCATGTTTCACAGGCCGAGAGCTCTCATGGACAGGTGGAAAAGCAAGGTTAGTTTCCAACTTCTTTGATCAAGTTGTTCCTGTACTGGAGAGAGCTAGAGACCTCCTTCAGTTATTAATTCTAGCAGCCTGACTACCTCTTATTTTCTCGTGGTTTTGTTTAGTGCTCATTCTTCCATGAAAACAATATTTCTGGGATTTACGCTGCAAGAACCAGGATCCCTATTTGAAATTCACACATAACGGTGTTGCCAACTCCTAGCATTCAAAAAACACCTAAAAAAGCCCCCAGCAAAACAACTAATTGGTTCTAGGAGTGTAAGATTTAAAACAGCAGCAGTTTGTCTTTACATGTATCATTGGGCTTTAATATTTACAGTGTACCTAAGGTTATACCACCCTAAAGGCAAAGCCACAGGCTTGAGACAAAGGCCCTGAGCAAACCCTCTCATCTGATCCAATAGGAGAACAAGGCACAAAGCCTGTAATCAGTCCAACCCAAATAGGATAACCTGTCTAGACAGCTCCAAGCCTGAGATTAAAAACAGAGGCAATGCAACTTCAGCTGCTGATTTGAGGTTTGCTTTAGTTAGTCTTTTAAAAATTTTCTTTTAAGTTGTTAAAATTGTATCTGCCAATGTTATCAGGGGGAGAATATTTTGGTATGGAAGTCTGGGTAATTTTTCACAGATGAAAAAGTGATTGTTCTAAAAGGTTTATAATGTAAGACTACAACTACAAAAAAGCTTCCATGTGTTTTCCTCAGCCTGAGCTGAATTTAACAGGCTTACTCTTGAGCAGATCAAAATTCTACATTTCAAGTAGTTGTATTTTGCCTTAAATCCCAGTCTAGCATTTGGATTCACACAGACTCAAACATTTAACTGGGGATTATGCTTAGGTCTGGTTGAAACCAAGTAGATTCTCTTATCCTTCTTCTTCCCTATTTTCTTTTCACTAAGAAAATGTGGAATCAATCCTACTTCCTACTACCTCTTCCCACTACCTCCTGGTGTGGGAAGACAGGAAGGAAGGCACAGGTGACCTGACTTTCCAAAAGCACGTGCACTATTGTATCACAGAAGCCACAGTTGTCCTCCAAGACCAAGCAAGGACTCACGAAGGTTATTTCCATATGCTAAGCTTGAAGTTCATGTATAATCCCACAACAGTCTGTGGGTTTTGACCTTCCACAGACTTGCATTTGAATGCTTCTCTAGGGGAAAAAGAATGGTGCTGTCTCTAAAATTATTCTGTCTGTCCCTTGGCCTTGGCACTGAGTTCCACAGCAGTAACTCCACATGCCTACCTTGCCACCAAGAACCAGCCCAAAATGCCAAATGAATTTATACATGCCAACAAACAGTTCAAAGCAAGTTCCTTATAGCTGGTTGTACTATAAATCATTTGCTATGCTAATCAAGTACAGCTGGAAATTAAGCATATAATTGCAGTGTCATGGACATTCCTAGGATACAATTAGATGCTTTCAGACAATGCTCATATAGGTTGTGATTTTACTCTTTGATTCTTCCATGGGTATTGTATTAACCATGATGAAGACCATACTTTTATTTTTTCCTCACAATGTTTTCATGAATCCACAGCAAGCACCATTCAGCAAATGACTCACAAACTTCTTCAACAGTACTCATGCAATTAGCATAGAATGCCTCTCCCAGCTAAATAAAACTCTCAGACATTTGCTATTGTTACCTATGACACCTGTCTGGGGTAAATAGCTTTTTTTGAGTCCTCTATCACCTTAAGCATGTGGAGATTGTGAAAGGATAGCTTCCCTCATCCATATGCCTGTGTCCAGATGCTTTGGAACCACTGCTGCCATGATGCATTTTTTGAGGGCCATCTCTTTAGGAGCTGTGTACCCCATCCAACCCACCACTGTGCCCCTCTGCAGAATGCATCCCTCTCTTGAAGGGCCCCTTTCCAGTGATTATGTGTCCCTCTTCCACACCTCTGTGGGCTCACAGGCTTTCCACCTGCTGCATGCATGGGACACGTAGTATGTGGGAGACATCTGTTGTTTATTATCCACTGGCTCTTGAAATAACTTTTAGTCTCTAATTTCATCTTCTAAGACTGGAGTGGCAGATCAGAGATCAATAAAAAGAATTAGCAATTAACACGTCATGAGACAAAACAATTTATCTCCTTTGGAATATGGATTTCACTTGGGCAATGTTTTAAAAGAGCAGACCATTCTGGTCATCCAGAAGAAATCAAGTTGTACAAGGTCAGGGTTACCGGCCAGCCAATGGCTTGTGATTTTGAAAAGAAGGCTGAGAAAAAAGCTGAGTATTTTCTCTAAGCACCACTGGAAGTGACACACGTGCCCCACTTAACTAGATTGTAAAGCCAGTGTGTCTTAAGACTGACAGCATCAGTATGGTAAATACACATTTCATTACTTCTGGTCAGCTACCTCCAGGATTTAATTTGCTGGTGTCACAGCTTGAGTGGCTGTTTCATGCCTGTGGGGAAATTCGGAAGGGCTTGTGCATTCAGAACCAAATTATTAGCTCCAACTTCCTTCCTAGTTTATTATTACAGGCTCATGCCACGATAAAGCACTTAGAAGAAAAAAAAAAAAAAAAAGAGGGGGGAAGTAAATCCCACAATGTGTTGCCTGTTCACAGTCATTTCCAGTGCAGGGATGAGTCATGTTAGTGGAATTTCCAGCCAATAACCAGGTCCCAATAAAAATAAAAAGGAAAGGGAGGCAAGGAGATATACAACATGTCAAATAAACAATATCGAAAGAGTAATAGGAAAACAAACGGTGTGCAGCAGAGCTCAGAGTCCTTTTTCAGAAGTTTATATCCTTGGTTTATTTCCATATAATGGAATGAGTTTTACACATGAGGAAGAGCTCAAAGTTGCAAAACAACTACTGATTTTAAGTGCTCTAGCTTTTGAATGTCTCATTCTGAAGCACATTGTGCCAGAATCCAATTACCAGAAGTGCAAGTAGTTACAAATTCTGCTGACTTAAGAGGAGCTGTGGACACTCATCAGCTCTGTAAAATTAAAGAACTGGTAACTGCATCTCATTTTCTAATGCCAGACAAGTGGAACTAAAATCCCAAACAAGTCTGACTTTTGTCAGCTTTTACAGAGTAAATCCTGCAGCATTCACAGAATTTTTAAAGTGGGCATCTGAAATCCCAAAGCAGGAGCAAATTTTAAAGCTATGAGGATCTACTTCTCAGGTACCATGCTGATAATCTACTGTATGATGTTGGACAAAAACAATATCCATGCAAGTACAATAAAATATTGAACACTATATCCAGACCTCTTGAGTGAACTAATGCCTATTTCGTGAGTGATTCTGCTACACTCTGATATATTTTTTCCTGGTGGGCAATAATGCTAATTTCATTCTAAATCATATGCTGACTCATTCTCACCAGATTTCATCGTACTTAATCTTAGGTACTTAAAAGAAATTACTAAGCCAGGATGACCTTTTCAGACAGGACACCTGTGGATTCACCTAAGACTGGAATTACTTTTGAAAATGCACTTAAGGGCTGATGGTCCCAGCTTGGCAATATTCCAGCAGTCTTCTGTCATTGGGTGCAGTGGGTCTAAGCCTTACAAAAAAGACAGCATTGGGATCCAGATTTCAGGATCTTGGCCTCTGCTCCAGTCTTGCAGTGGTACAACCACAGAAAGCACGTAAGAAATAAATAGTATTGCAAAACATGCTTCCTTGGAATTGCCAGCTATCATTATTAGCTCCTAGAGTTTAAAGAAAATAGGTAAAGACATCCTTAAAGAACTTAGGGAGGTACATCCTAAATTTGCCACATGTTGCAGTGATTTCTGGAGCAGGCACAGATTTGAGTGCTGAGTGCAAGAGAAAGGATTGTTTGACATGATCTTCAAAAATATGAAAAAAAAGTTACAGCCTTCTGACAAAAATGTAAAGACTTTTGGAAAATAAGGACATTTATTTCCGAGGCTTTTGTTTTTATCTACACTTTCCCTGAGGTTGTGTAAAGATCATCCCTTAATAAACACTCCTCAGAACATATACTCCATGGGAAAAAAAATGCAAATCTGTACAGTTAAGATTTTCCACGCAAAAGGAATATTTTAACATGCAAAAAGATAGCAAAAGCTGCAGTTCTCAATAATTTATGGTTTGTGATTCAGGCTAACACATAATTTCTGGCATTCTGTTCTATGAATAGTGTCCTCAGCCCTGTTGCTATTCTGAGTCTCAAAAAGCCAGTAATTACAATCCATGGGTCATATTTTATAGATGAACTTCCACATTTCTTTGCTCTGAGGGACAGCTCTAAAGGGATGAGTATTTTTTCCCATCTCTGCCAACAAATGCAGAACATAGCGGTAGGGGTTTTTTTTAGAAAACATCATTATAGTATGTACAGCCCGCCATGTTTTGCTGCCATTCTGCAGTTAATAACCTGGAAGCAAGTATTTCTTCACACAATCAACTGCTACTACGACAGCATTAAGTAGATTCCAGAATGCCAGTTTCAGTAAGGCTAATATCTAATGTATCCCACTGTTAACATGTCCAGTACTTGATAAATTATTGCTAAATATATACTTTAGCCCATCTTTCTAGTGCAGAGGGCAACACCCAAGCACAGCGATTCTTGATGTTAACAAAGTTTAAAACTAAGTTAGGACTTCTAGGATGGCATTTCTCTCTGTTATTGACCCCAAATCCACATGTGCACCCCAAATACAACAGGAATTCACAGCCAGGCAGATACATTTTGGTTTCTCTCCACTCTAGATTTTTAGTTTTTCCCTAGTACTAAAATTACGTCAAAAATCATAATTCTGCTGAAAGAAAATATGATTTTGGTTCCCTTCCCCAACTCAGATCTTTATGGAGCCTCTGCAATTAAAGTTTAGCCATCCCTTGTGGATGTAGCCAAACACATGCCAGATGAACCTTGTGCTTTAATTAAAATGAGCCTGTATGTGAATAACAGAAAATGAAAAAGGGCACAGGAAACCTATTAAATTGCCTCAAATCCCTTAATTCTGCCAAAATGACTTTTCTCCACTCAATCCTTGTTCTCTGGGACAAGAATGACAGCAAATTTCTGCCTAAACCAATGGTAAAATGATCAGAGCTGGACATGTGCGAGGTGGGAGGTGTTGGTTGGATCTCTTGCTAAATTCCAAAAAGAACAAGTAGGGAGAAAGGAAGAGAAAGATAAACTCCATGTACACATTATCCTAAGAACGTACACACTCTCCAGCAATTAAGAGTGAGAGCTCTTACAGCACAGCATCCACAGGGCAAAACACCTGCAAGGAAGGAGGAACAGATCACCTCATGACAAGGCTGAAGGAGAAGGCAGAGTGACCAAATGAGCCATAAATTAAGGTAGCTTTTGAAGAATTTTATTATTAGAAGAAGTCTCTCCTTCCATGGTGAGAAACCATCTCTGAGGTGTCTTACATTCCCTGTTGGAAGATGAGAGGGAACACACTGGAGATGTGGGTTTTGGTGGTGAAGGACAAATTAATTCACGTAGTTCAATCCTTCAGCTCCAAAATTGTGGATTCACCTCTGCCAGTAATGGCAGTCTGTAATAGAAGCTTCTGATGCTGAAACAGCTTCTGAACAGCTGCTGATGCTGAAAGGTGACACTAGGAAGTTACACAGAAAATTCCTGATGTTCAACAGAACAGGAAGACTGATGTTGCATCATGAGAAAGTGATTCCAGCAGTGCTGTGCAGCTGAGATGAACTGGACTGGGGTCAGCTGAGCTTCATCCTACATGCTTTGGCTGAGAGCATGACAGAGGGGTAGACACTCACCTGGTGGGTGCTACAAGAGTGGAAAATGCCTCAATTTTGAATTGATAGGGTGCATATACACCCTTCATATGTGCACAAGTGAACTAGTTCTTAAAGGCAGAATGCAATGGTTTGCTACTGGCATTATCTATGCAGAGCACAGCTGGGAGGAATTTAAGAGTTCTCACTAGTCAGAAAAACTGGAGACCAAAGGGTTTATCAAATTAATTTGTAATCACAAAGCAATGTAAGGGAAAATGGTGGAAGAGAACAAGACTTTCTATTCCCCCCCATTTTGATCTATAATAAGAGAACAAACTAGACACAATGAATTTACTCATAGATAGGGGCTATTCCAGAATCCTAATTATTTGTTCCATATCTGCAAATGTTTTTAAAGGGGATTAAGCACCAAAGTGCCCTTAAGTATTTTCAAAATTCTGAGACTACCAGAGATGTTTTGAAATTTGAAATTGGAATGTATTTACCAAAATTCCAAATACAGTTTTGTGACATAAAGAATGCAGAGGCAGATGTGGGGTACACTTTGTCCCCATCTAAGTCTGCTGACTTCACACTGGTCTGGTGCTCACCTTAAAAAAGCGGTCTGCCTTATTGCTGGTCATTTTTCTATCACCCCTTGCCCCTCATCTCCCCAGGAAAAAAGCTGCAAACACCCACCATCCTTTCTTCAATGGTCACAGGAGTCATGGCATGTCTGGAAAACCTAAGTGTAAATCCAGGTCAGAAGTTCTCTTATTCCATGCTTACTGCCCTTCTTTCCTGAGCCATAACTGTAATGTGGCTATGGCTATCCCTGCAAGATCATTCACTCAGGTTCAAGTGCAGGTTTATTTTGTTTTCAGATCCAAGTGGAACCTGATGTTCTGCACTTTGATTACCTTGTGGTGTCCCTGTGCTCTCTAAACTGGCAAGAGATGAACAGACAAGCTGCTGAGATTTTTCTCTTGTTATTTATATATAGTTTCTGCAGATGAATGGTATGTTTTCTTGCTAAAGTATTGGCTGTGGTGAAGTGTGTGTGTGTGTGATTGATTACTTTGCTTGGTAAGGGTTTCTTTTTTTTTTTTGCTTTTCTGTAACCTGTGCTCAAAGTGAAGCAAGCTGACAGTGTCATTTCCCTGATTACTAGCCAGAAATGAGCTCTGTAACTCTTTGTACTGCACAGGGTCAATTGCAAATCCACACAGAACATTTCAATTGTAGCTACAGCCTGATTTTCGATCCATTTCAAGTGTGGCTCAGTTCAGCCATTTGTAGCAATCTGATAAGTTCATACCCACAGAAGAATGCTCTGTCACACTGGTAACGCGCTGCTCATAAACACTCCCAAACTCTAAGGCTGCAACAGCTCAGAACTTGTCACTGCCATCTTGCCCTGCAGGGACAGCTGCAGCAGGATTTATTTGGTCTTAGTGTACCAAGCATTTTGTTTTTAGCACAACTGACTTTTACCACAGGCTGACTTGCAGGAAGCAAAAGAGAGGAGTGAATACAAAGAGCTCAGGAAATGGAGCCAGGACCCTCAGCTGCTAGGAAGTCCTTCCAGATGCATGTAAAAATGCCACCCACCCACCCAGAGGAGGAGACTGGCCAGGGGACAATGACTGCTGTTGCCTAAATGAGGGCACCTCAAAGACTTGCTGGCCAGAACTTTTGTGATAAGACTTCTGTATTTAGTGTGGGATTAATCTGGCTTCATTTAATCATAATAAAAATTGGGTGTGTAGTCAAATCTTATAATCTAGGTTTCCTCTGTACTCTGTAGGGAGAGACAGAGCTGAAGAATTTGATTTACCCACTTAACCTTAAAAAAGTTGCCTTCTGCAGATGCTTGTCTCTGTGCACCTTCCATTTAAACATCGAGAGCCAGATGAGACCAGAAACAGCTGTGTATGGAATGACGGCAGGTGCAACTCAGATTTGTAAAGCCATTTTTATGTATTATGGCTCCTAGTCTTTTTCTGCCCAAATTGATATTATAAGGTTTAAATTTTGTTTAGCTATTCTCTTTTTCAGCAGTATAAAAGTGTATGATGGCTGTGACTGAGCAAGGCAAGTAACTTTAGGCACATGGAAGGTCCTACTCAGCAAAAGATATAAGCATGTCCATAAATCCTTTGCCTCTGTGACAAAGGCAGGCCCTAAGTACAAAGAATCAATCAGGAGATCAAGGTCTCTTTTCTGGAGCTGGCAAAGAGTGATAACCCCCTGAAACATCCTTCTAATTTGTTTTGAGTCTTTTATGAAATGAGGGTGCTAAAAAGTCATTCAAAGAATAATAAAGTCTTGGTCTCTTAGGTGATACTGAGCCTCCTGTTCTGCAGGTTTAGTGTTCTCCTCACAGAAATTATTATTCCTTGCTGTGGTCATGTGGTTTTTACACTTGGCAGTTATTCAGTGGCCAACAAGGATGCAGTCAAACCACTATAAATACATCCATCGGCCTAATATGTCAGGCTGAGTAGCTCAGCAGTAATGGTATGGAGAGCAGACACATTAAATTTCTGCCTGATTTGGCAGCTACATACCCTGCAAGTGCAGAATTGAAAGAATTAAACTTTTGCCATTAGTTTTCTTTTATATACTTCTCTTTTAATACCTGACAGAGCTTTTCCCCAGGCATGACAATGGCTAGCCAGGCAAGAGAAGGCTTAATAAACTGAGAGATGAAATCAGCTGACAAAAGGCTGTGTGGAAACCGGCAATAAGAAGTCTGTTCCCTACAGTAGAATTGACTGTAAAACAAAAAATATACATTTTCTGAATGCTGCTTCCTCATTTTAAGTCAGGATGCTAAACCTCTGTAGTGTCTTCTGAAAAGGATGCATTTATAAACAGCTTGACCTTAAATGAGCCAACATGACCTTTCCCAGACACACACCCGGTAAATATTTACTGAGCTTTATTTCATAGGCATTAACTCATTGCTAATACAAAAAGCTTTCAGGCTGCTAAACAATGCAATATGTAATCCTATCATCCTGACATTTTAGAATATGCACAGTTAAAAAGAGATAATTATTTTCTTTCCTAGTTACCTTCCGGATATGTGTTCACCATGTATTTGGTTATGCTGAAATTTTCTTCTTCCATTTTACGAAGTATATTTGTTGCCAGTGAAAGGGAAGGATAAAGATGAAGGATGATGACATGGATTTTTTTCTTTTATTTAACTCACAGCAAGTGGTGCTTCCATACATAAGCATTGGTCATTTTGCATTATACTAATCCAGGCAAAAATACATTTAGCCTGGTTGTGAATGCCATTTGCAGGTCTTAGTGTGGTAATTTCTCAATAACTGCAGTGTAAATATACAAATCTCTCTTATCTCATCAGCTCCGGCAGTTCAAATTCATGCAATACATACACTGCTTAAGGTCTTACCCAACTCTTTGAACCAAAATATTTTCATGATCCTTCTGGGAGCACACCTGTCTGTACTTAAGAATTACAAAACTGATGTGCCTCTTTTTTCCTAAATGTGACCGTAAAAAGTCACAAGGAAAGTTTTGTAAATATATATGGTGTCCTATAATGCAGATAAATATCTACAATATCCTTCAAAAAAAACAGAACTGGGCACCTAGGTATTTTTTATGTTAAGTTAATATGCACCCTTAAACCTCTCCACAGCATGGTCCTTTCACGTACATGTACAACAGAAAATGTAAGAAAAGGCACTCTGGCAGCACTGAGCCCCTGTGGTAACAGAAGCAGCTTCATCTCCAAGCCAAATGAGTGGTTTCTCTTAGTTATTTATAGCCCTTTTAAATTTTAATTACTTTATTTACTTATTCTCTGCCAGGTCCCTACTGACTGCATTCGGTTTTCCCTCCTCTTCCAGTCCGGCGTGCTCATACACCAGTGAAAGCTCTTTATTATCAGTATCAGTCTGCAATGTTGTTTCTCAGCTCAGGTTTACTCTGGGTGCAATTTTTGCCTCCTAACTCAGGTGCCAGGAGAGCCAATGGACAGAAGTACGCTCCTAGCCAAGCTGTTTCCCACCAGCCTTTAGAAATTTAAAGCAGCAGAGAAGGAAGAAGGCTTGTGTTTCTCTAGGGTTCTGTTTTTGTGGCTGACAACAGGTTACATCAAATACTGTAAATCCAGGCATGTTTCTGCGATGATTTCTCAAATGATGAAAGAAGTGGGGAGAGCACACGGAAGAAACCCCAGGCTCAGTGAGTCATGGAGTTTTCTGTCCACCCCCCAAGGCTTCAGGGGAGAAATTCATCACCCAAAAGCACCCTGAGCTCCCTGCAATTCATAGCAGCAAAAGTCATTTGCATGCAACAGCTTCTCCACACCTTAATGAAACACCAGCAGTAATAGACTCTGCACTGAGTTCAAGCACCAGGCAAAACTGACTGACTTAAATAACCACAAAGATTAGGACCATAAACACAATCAGTTGGCATAGCTCAGTCCATAAACAAAAAAATGTATTTACCTATGGCAACAAAATTAGCCATGCTGTCCTTATCTCTGCTGCTGCAAACAGTTACAGCATGCATGTGAAAGTGAACATTCACGCTTGCACTAAGTATTTGCATGTTTATGAATAAACTGTAATCAGTTTGACAGTATTCTTCTTTCTTGCCTTATTAGCCCTGTAAGCTCTTCATTCAGTCCTCATGCTTGGCATACCAAAAAGGCAGACAGAGAAAAACATCAACATCCTTGTAAAGTTGCACACAAGCACAGAACGTCTACATAAATAAGAAAATTAGATCCTAAGACTAGAGACCATGCTCCAAAGAGCAACAATGTCTTAGTATTGGCCACGATAAAAAGAGAAGCTGGGCAAATCTTGGAATTTTTTTTCCCCATTTGTCTCTACTCGAAAGAGAGGAAAAAAGAGACATGCATGATGATGGTAATAGAAAACCTATTTGTGTCCAATTCACTGGAGAAACAGTACAAGGACATATCATCCTTGTGAAATAATTTGTCCTGTACTCCTTGAGCCAGATGAAAGCCCCATTATGTACAAAACAACCCGTGCAGATGAATACAGATTTGGGAGATCTATTATTCTCTCAATACACTGTCTTGGTGTAATGTCATGAGAAAAACCTCTTTCTGAGTGCCTCACACTGTCATAAAGTGTGACTTTTTTGACTAATCTAGAATAGATTTGAAAGTGCACAGCAGCACCGTGGAGTCATTCATGATTAGGGCTCTTGTTGTGAAACAAAACTGGCACATGCTCCTGGAACCTACAGCAATTAAGAAGTGTGAAATCAAAAAGTCACACCACACCAATTGTTCGGAGGCACGCAGAGCAAAAATAGCACGAAACAGCTACATCTTTAGAGCTCTGGATGGCTTTGCAATTCAGAGAGACCTTTATGAGCACATAACGGTTTCATTCCCTCAGATGAGGCTCTTACTGATGTATTTGAACTTCTCAAAATTTTCCTCTTCACCCCGCTACGAGATACAAGGTACTCATCTCAGATGCTGCTCATTACTAATTCCCTAACCTGACAAGAAGTTTGTAGAGGAACAGAAGATTTTTGAGATCTAAAGAATGATTATGAAGTGACACAGGTATGATATCAAATCTAAGGTTTTTTTGTCTTGAAGTGCTAAGGAAAAAAACAAACACAAAAAACAGGCCCAGTAGTCTGTCCAGTGCAGCACAGAGCACTGGAACCTCTTCAGCCCACAAGCCATTGTGCTGCCTCTAAATTTTAAGGGCTTACAGAGCAACTCCATCTTCTACATCAAACTGAGTAATAAAAGAAAAAAGAAAAAAAAAGGAAAAAAAGAACAGAAAAAGAAAAAAGCTTTGAGGCACCATTCTTGGTTGAAATCTGCTACACTCACATTACAATCAATCAATTCCAAACACATAAAACAATGGCTCTACCAAGAAAAAAACAGTCTGCATCTACATGTGGTAAAACAGAAGCTGGAAGGTAAAGAGCATGCTGGTTTACTAAGCTGTCCTAGAAAAGCCAGTAGTTCTCATTCAGACACAGGTCAGAAAAACACAATTGCCCAATCTGGCCTGAATATATCTGACGTTAATGTTGATTTATGTTTGTTAACAGAGCTCAAGTATTTCACCTGAAGCTGAAAATTTTGCATGTTATTTTATTAATACTTAAATTTTAAAAAATTATTATGAATATTATGAATATATTTGATGTCCACATCTTCTGTGGATGGTTTTGGTTTGTTTCATGTTAAGTATTTCATGTGAGCTATTCCTAGAAATTTCAGAATGCTTTAGCAAAAGCAGCTCAAGAATGAGGAGCTAGGGAGAAAGACCAAGAGCACAGATAGAATTATAATTCAAACAAAATTCCTCAAAGGGCAGAAGAAGCTACAACTGTGAGAACTAATTGATTTGATTCTACACACACAAAAAATGATAAGAAGGATTTTGTACTGGTAACACAGATTTATTTTTTCAAGAGGGATTTAATTAAATACCCCTCAGATTTTATTTTTTTTCTTTGAAATTTTAACGGTCAGGCATCATATCCAAAAGAAAAAAACAATTCCATCCAGGAAGTAATTATCTGCATTAAATGTGCTGTTTGACTTCTTTCCTGCTACAGTGATCTCTGGCAGAAGGAGAAACCAAGGAAGCTGGGGGAGGAGGGGAAAAAAATTGATTCAGTAATTTGAGAAGCTAAATACATTTCTCTGTGTCTCAATTAATAGAGAGAGGGCTTGTTCTGCAATGGGAGCAGCACCAGGTTGGGAACAGCAAGGTCTATTTTAGTGAACATGTGTCATGTCAGAAACTGGAGAAACAGAAGGGGCTTGACACAGCATTATTTGCTGTGAATAATAACCCCCTGGAACCACCACTCATCAGAGCTGTTGTTGCAGGTTGGGTGATCAAATTTGGGACTTGCCCAGCTCCAGCCATTCCGGCTCTGCCCTCCTCTGCTGGCTCCAGTTCAACACCACTTTGAAAGTTTATCACTTTTCAATGCATTGCTTACATTCTTAGAGCCTTGTTTATAAATGTTTTATTTCTCCTGACTTCGGTTTATCCCAGCTCCTGTTATCCTAGATAATTGAGAGTTGAAGTGAACACTTAATATTTAAAACATGTTTCCTGTGTGTTTTGATGATGTCAGCTTTCATATTGAATCCTTTCACTGGATAAAACCCTAAGGTTTTATCCTTTTCCACTCAATACTTCTGCTACCATTGTTTGATGCTACTCTTTCCCATTACCTGCTTCCTATTCCACCAGCAGCTGGAAACACAAATACCTATTTCTGCTTCTGCCTCTACTGCTCCCTGTAAATGATACTGTCTTGCCATCAATAAACAAGAAGGCCTCCTTTATCGAGAAATTTGTAATAAATCTCAACAGCTTCTGTTGATTTACTTCATGTATATATTTTAAAATTATATAAATAGGAAGCATATTTCATATAAAACTTGCATATGGTTTGCTCTTACGTTCCTCACTTTTAAAATGAATTTTTAAAAAACAGAAACAGAAGTGTTTTGTATCTCCAACCGACTTGTCTGTGTTGAATTCCTGAGTCTCTCTCTCTTTCTTCTGTATTTGTTGTTTTTATTTTTTGGTTTTTTCCTTGCTCCTGACTGATGTGGATTGATGCTACTCCTGTGGAGACTAAGCTGGTTACCTCATCTAGCAAACAGCCCAATCGGCTTCCAGCCCTATCAGGAGCTCTCACTGCTCCGTCAGCCTGCATTGCAGCCATCCAGCACAGCTGTGGGATAACAAATTTATTTTAATTTTAATTTTTTGCTCCCCAAAAGGATAAGGGTTTTGCATCTCCTCTGTTCTGTGCAAAGTACGTCATCATCCTTAACACACAAGGACCTGACCTGAAGCAATGTGACAACTCCACCAATCATTTTGTTTGAAAAGCCTTCAGTTGTGAACTCTTTTCTAGCGTCAGTCATGGAAGCCCAGAAAATCTTTCTGCTAAGTTTCCTCTGATTTTGTGCACAGAAACAGCGCTTTTTGACAAGAGACCAAGAAAAGTCAGCATGAAATAATTGTGTATTCCTCTACGCATGACTGCTGCAGTGACTAATCCCAATTCGCTCCCTTAACTCTGTCTTTCTTCCCTTCAGAAGGCAGCTCAGTCCTGAAAACAAATGAGAGTGGAGGAGAAAAGGCAATTTGTACTCAAGTTATCTCCCTCATCTAGCTTCCTCCCACTCCAAATCCAGTAGCAAAGGAGTATGTTTCGGTTCACTAGCTGAGCCTACATTCCCAACTCCTATGTTAACAAATAGCAATGAAAGAATGGTTTTGGTTAATTATGTGGCTCTACTCTTGCTATTGCAGCTGACTGGGATGATTTCTCTGACGAGAAAATTGGTGTGGTTTATGGCACAAATGTAGTGTGGGAAGTGCTCAATCCATAGACTTGTTGGGCCATCATTCAGTTTCCCATGAAGTCTGGTAGCACTTCAGTCTTAAACTGAAGAACTTACCGAAGCTGATATCAAGATTGGAAAATGCTCTGTATTTCTGTGATATGGTATCTTCCACTGCAGAATATCAAAGCACTTTTCTAATACATGTTAATGAGCCCTTACAAGATTTCTATAAACACAGTATCATGAGTATATGACTCATGCGTCTCATTAATTTTACATCACCTACCCTGCTGCTTGAGCAAGAGTGACAGAGCAGCATTCAGGCATATTCCTCTGTGAGAACTTAGCCAAAATAGCAGTACCTGTGTCTTCAGGGGTCAATCTGCCCCAAGGCTGATTCTAGTTAGCAAGATTCAGTCTGAGAGAAATGTTCCCTGCTTACCAGAGCCCTCCCAGCCCTCCTGACAAAAATTTAGGACATTCTAATAAGAAAATAAAGTCTAAAGCAATGCATAACAGCTCCTAGTTCAAATATCTCATATTATGCCAGTGGTCTACAGCAGGGTGCAAGGAAGAGCAGGAACTTTGCTGAGGGATGGGTATGGATCCAAAAGGCATAGATCCTCAATGGGACTTGATTTTAATTAAAAAACCAGGAGGAAAAAGCAATATTTAATCTCTTAAACTTACCTATGCCCTTAACTAAATGACATTTTTACTTTGCTTAATTAACTATTAACACTGAGTTCCAGAAAAGCCCTTTGTAATTTCAAAGTGTTCACTCTACTCTTGTGGCAATTACCCCATTAAGAGGTTCCACAGGCAGAGCAATGATGAAGACACAGAAAGGATTTGGTTGCTTGGTACTTTACAGGAGCTGTGAGCCAGACAGATGCTTTTTAATTGAGATTAACAGGACTCTGTGCTCATACAGGTTGATGAGGGGTCAAGTATATTAGCAGTGGGTTAGCACTAGCCACTGTAGCTTCCTGCTAGCTTAGAGGATGGGAAGGTAAAATAATGCCTGGCTGTAAACTACCACAAGCTAAACAAATAGTTAAAGGCCCCACAAAGGGTAAATAATAGAGCTGAAACCACACTAGCTAACTAGCTCTCTTTAGGCCAGTCTCAGTGGAATCAAGAAAGGTGGTTCAAACCACCCATTTCATACTGATTTCTCTCCTGCACATAGGATAATTGACACGGTGGAATTCAATCCAAACAAGGTAGGCAAATTTTGCCAGCAGCATTCACGGAGGTAAGAGAACTGAGACAGGGTGGAGGGAAAGGAGAAACCCCCAGGAACTGCATTTCTCTCTCAGAGCAAAAAAAGGAGGAGAAAGTGGAGAGGAAGATGCTTCCTCCTGTCATCCAAATGGGAGGAAAGACAGAGCGAGAAGCTTCTACATGTCAGTTAAATCCAGCAGCTCCCACCCTTCCCAGACTGAAACTCATACTCATCTCTTGTCTTTTTTAATGGTTCCTCTCCATCCTGATGCCAAATAACCCCAAATTTCTCAATACTTAAATCCAAGAGTAGCTTCTGTAGCTAAAGTATACCTCTGAACTCTGAGCCATCCATATCCACTACAAGTTTCATTCTGTAATTGCTACAATTATTTAGAACTCAACTCTGCAAATTTTGATTTAGATGGAAAAATATTAGTTCTCTGCCTTTGTCAATTCAAAAAACACATAGAAGTTTAAACCTATTTAAGTGATGCACTTAGGCCTTTCCTCTAGTAATTAAAGACTGAATTAAGAACTTTGTCATTTAAAAGGTTTCTATCTCAGCCTGGTTCTGCTGCACTGCAAGTAGTATACATGGATGTGTTCATCAGTACAAAAATGCTCTGACATTCCAAGAATTTCATCTGAAACAGTAGGAGAAACATGCGAAAATTCAAGTGCATCTGCTTGCACATTGCAGCAACACAGCAGAGCCCTCATCCTAATGGCCTTAGAATTGCCAAGGGTGATCAATCCACGAAAAGCTAAGAAAAAAAATGGTGACAAAACATCTGCAATCACCAAGAGAGAACCTGAGAGAAATTGCTGTGCACTGGGATCAGTCAGTCATGGACAATCTGGGGGACAGCTGCTTCCACAGCCTGAAAAGGCTCCTGAAAGGATTTATCACCATTTCTGGTAGGGCACAATTTGGCAAAATCAGTACTCTGGAGTCAAAATTGAAGTGACCCCTATCCACAAGAGTTAATAATTTTGGGGAGGGGGAGAAATTACCTTAGGAGACTGCTTGTATTGCAGGGGAGGAAAGAAACCTGGGGGTTAAAGAAGTCAAGAAAGAAGGTGAAAAATCTCATGCAGTGGGAAGAGTAACTTATTCCTTTGACCATCAGAAGGCTGGGTGAAGCTGTGCAGCAATTTGCCAAATGAATCTACCAGTTTTTGAAGTTAAGGCTCCCATTTTCAAGACCAAAAGATCCAAATTTGGTACTTTCCACTAATTATATGTGCAAGGGAGTTGTATTACTTATATGTATTTTAAATAAGCTGGTGACCTGAGCTGTACCTATTACAGTCCAAATGTAGTTTGTAGATCATTTATTATATAAAAGAAGTTTGAAATGAACACAACTGTTTACTCAGAGGACATCCATTTAGTGAGATGGCATTTCTTCATTACCCAAAATATATGATAATTGTCCATGTAATTCCTTCAGCAATTTAATTGCACATAGTCCTGCTCCTCCATGGAAATTATCTGTCAACTCCAAACAATAATTATGCATCAGTCTCAGTTAATATTCAATCACACTATTGCATATGTAGGGCTGGATTGAAACTGGTTTCAATTCACAGTAAGGTGAGCACCTTTTTTAAAAAAGCGACAACAATGAGGTTTTTAGAGCAAAACCAAAAACAATTCAATGATTGAAGTGCTGCCACGGCACGTGGCGTGGTGTATGCTGGCATATCAGAATAGATACAGCTGTTGCACACATATCATAATTCCAGGGTGAAAGGTAATAGTAAATCAGAGTAGTAACACTCTGTCCTGAAAGGAAAGATTCCCTCTGCAGGAAGGGTGGGAGGAGCCATTTCTGCAACTGGAAACAAATTTTGCATTCTCCAGTAAACTGATCCGATTTATTCTACTTTCACTGGAAACCTGACTCATTTCTAATGTAGTTTGCTGCAAGTCTGTCTGTAAGTTTTATTGTGCAAAGGGATTCAGTTCTGACAGGAAGCATTTCTCCAGCCTGGCACATCTGAGGCTGAGGTACAGATCTTGAGAGAAATCTGTGAAAGATGGAATCGACATTGCCCTCAGATCACGTACAAGATACTAAGTCAGGCTCCTTGTTTACTGTCACCTCCAATTTATCCTTTGTGAGACAGCACAAAACAACGTGTACCACAGAAGGAAAAGAAAAGCATGAAACAGTGTATGTGATAGAACCCAGCAAACCTGTCAAGAACATCTTATATGTGTGTGTGTGTGCCTATCCCCATAAAACCACAAAGAGTATTCAGATGACTAGTTCAAAATAAATGCAAATCCCCAAGCCCCCCAAAAAATCTGACAGAAGAAGATCTTAGCAGCTAAAAATGTAAGTTTGAAAACTGAAAAGGATAAAATGACAATCTAAGTCAGGTTTTGTGATCCATTGGTGACTGGTCTCACCCCTTCTGAACCTTTTTGTTCCTGATCCTTACACATCCTCATGTTACAACTTAAAAAAAAAAAAAAAAATAGCAGTGTCTCTCCAGATCCCAAACCTTTTGGTTAGCCAAATAAAGGTCTTTGCCCATCAAGGCTTTAGAATATTCTATTTTTCTTTAGACATTTATAGAGGAAAATACCCTGCAATGGAGTCTGTATTCAGAAGCGAACATAAATCCCCAGAACACAGACCTCACCCAGTCAAACCCTTTATGATCATGAAGGTATCCAACAATGATACAGAATATGAAGCAACTTGAACAAATGTGCATAGTGCAGAGCCTACAGCATTTTATATGTTGTGCAGTGAGTAAACAGGAAAATCTAAATTAATTGTTAGCATAAATCACTGCTTCCAGGGACTGGTGCATTCCTGTCATACTCCTCACAGCCTTAAAAACAGCACCTCCCTACCAATTTCAACTCTTCTTGTAGAGACCAAATTTCTGTAACTGTTGTGGAGAACAAGACACAACTAGGTTGCAGCAAATTTTGTCCAGTATTTTTATTTTTTAGGATTAAAAAATGAGACAACCAAAATTCGTTTTATAAGAAGGCTCAGCACTTGCCTATAAAATGAATCAAAGGTCAGTAGTGCCCCCACAGATCAGTTAGAGATCAGCATTAACTGCAACCTCGAAACCCAGCTCCTTTCTCACAGCAAGTCAATTAAGTTACAAAAGAAAGTTTCAAAGAAGAAAAACAGAGAAACTGTTACCTCTCCCAAAATTGAACAAGTGACTCCCTGTTCCCTCAGGATCTTACCAGCCCTCCAGCAGGAAAAAAGAGCATGTGGATTTCCATTTTAAATGCCTCAAATTTCATGAAGGTGGGGAACATTTCTTAGTCATTCCACACCCCTATCAAGAAGCAGAGTCAACAGATAGCAAAAGGAAGTTTGAAGCATCAGTGCAGCATTAAAGTGGTTTATGTCCCAAAAGTAGAAAACTTTAGAACTTACTTTCTCTAGATGATCATAAAACTCTCTACTTCAAACCCAGGTCTCTGTGCCAGCCTTATCTACACAGCCTCAACAGATTACATTTATTTTGGAGGGAAAGTCTGATCATGTGCAAAAATCAGACAGGATTTTCTATAGAGTTTTGTAGCCCTGTGTGTCTCAGAGTGCACCTCAGTGTACCTCTAAGGGTCAAGGGTGATACTTAAACTTGCCAGTGATATTCTGATAGCTCTCCTGCTGACTTCAGAGGGGCTTCTGTTCCTTGGACTCTGGGGAAGGGGAAAACTGTGAATTTGTTATCATTTTTTATATCCATAAAACAAGATCTGAGATGCACAGCCCGACATGACTCAGAAATGCAAATTTTAGTATTAAAAAATATTTTTTTTTTAAGTCAAGATCACAAAAAACCTCCCCTAGAGCCAAAGAAATGCATCAGTCTATTTTAAATGTGCCATGTATACGTATAACAAGCACTAAAGATTTTGTCTATTCCAACAGATTTCTGTACATCTGAGTAGGCTGAGGATGAAAAGTCAGGCTCAAATTTATGCCATTTGAGCTTAATATGGTAAATATGGAATCTTCAGCTGGTGATCGTAGATATTTTTTCTGCCATTACACTTCTTCTTCCAATTTTCCTGTTGTATTTCTGGTACTTCCACTTCCTGCATTGAATGGATATCAAGCATGGAATACAACATACCTAAAAAATTCACAGTCTAGAAAAAATCAGATTTAAGATGCAACAAAGATTATTTGTAGGACTAAAGAGAAAAAAACTTAATTTTTTTGAAAATGCTTAGTTCAGCCTTAGTTATAGGACCTCAGAAAAAAGGTAATCACACAACAGTGCTACAACATCAATTGCCATCATAATAATAATAATAATAATAATAATAATAATAATAATTCTTTGTTCTCTCTAAGCAAGTTCAAGGAAACACCTAATGTGCTTTTGAGCACTAACTCAAGGTCCCATTTCATAATAGAATTTCTTTAAAGTGGTCTAATTAAACTTACAGAAAAAGCATAATGTTCAGGTTTTTTCTTTATGGCTCAAGAGGCAGTTCCCAGAAGACCCAAAAACATCAGCTTTTTAAATGACCTCTAATTTTATGAAAGAAGATCTGTCACCTGAGTAGGAGATGTCTGAAAGAACCAGAAAATTGAAAAATTGTGGTATTTTGCAGTTTGAATTAAAGAAAGAGAATGTCTGGAAGGAAATCAGTTAGATGAGGTGTTAAGATGATGAAGTATCTCTCTGATGCCCACTGAAAAGCGAACACCATTTCTTGTCAGAGATATCTTACACATTTCAGCCAGTATAACCAAATAATAATTAGATTTCCACGGCACTCAAAAGAAACATAAAATAAAGAAACACAGCTTCAAAAATGGTTGCTAAATAATGTCACTCAACATTCTTTTTCTTTAAAGACAAGTGAAGAGTAGGCTTTCACACCTTAGGGAAAAAGGTTTTGCTTTTAAAGGTAAAGCACATAATTTATGCCTTAAAAAAAAATAATCCTGTCTTTAAATAAACAAAAGTTGCATTTTTTTAAGGCTATTGAAGTAAAGGTGATTGTTGAAAACCACAAATATATTGATAGTTGAACTTTCTTCCTCAAAAATATTTGTAAAAAAAATGTAAAAATTAACACCAAAAAGTAGTTTGAAAATTTCAGCTAAAAATACAGCAGGTGACACATCTCAACTCTAAGACAACCAGAAATACAAAAACTTTGTTTCTTCAATAGTTTGTTTTTGCAACTATGTGCAATTAACTCCTCTCTTTATAGGAAGGGCCAAACCATGGATTTCATGTGAGAGCTCTACAGCAGAATGAATAATAAGGCCAGCATTGACCAAATTACTTAGAGCCATCTGCTCTTTTTGAGCTGCTCCAGCCAGACAAAGGGCAAGGGAAGTTGCAGGATTTTAGCTCAGAGCCAACACAGGCAGCTTCCCCTGCCCATCCTGCAACTGCCACCATGTCCAGGGATGGAGCCAGGGACTGATGATCCCTTAAGTTTTAGTTTTCACATTTTCCAGATTCTGTACTGCATTAGTGTGTGACTGTGAACGTCATATAAAGTGTTAGGAAGTTCTCTTCACAGCTTAGTTAGACAAAACAATCCTTTTCCAGCGTGAGAACCAAGGACACCACTGCAGCTTTGGGCCCAAAAGTGTAAACAGCGGCGAATTGAGGAGAGCAATCTGGGAAGATGGGACTTCATAACCTGAAGCTGTAATTGGACAATTAACCCCAATATGTAAATGGACCAAAACTTATAAAAGTGTGAAAACTTGTGACCCACCATCCATCTTGGGTCCATCTTGGGTGGAGCCATGGCTAGGCTCTTGTACTGCCCAAAGCGTAACCTTTGAAGATCTTTTAATAAATACCTCCTTTATTCCTTTAACTCTGTCTAGCCTCTGTTCCAGGTAGCCTCTCTAGGCATCACTGGGACATGGCAATGCTGTCCCTCAGCGTGGTTGGCTTTGAATGCTATGGGTGGAAGAGGTTGGAGGTGTCCTAGGAAACCTTGGAGCCATCCTAGCCTCTAGGGAAGGATATCCATGCTGCACAGACTCAGGGAGTTTGTTTCAGTGCACTTTGTCACACGCTCTCTTCCCATTAACCACAGCCTAAAAGGCTGGCCTGGAAATCTGACCCTAAAGTTCGTGAAAACCACAAGAGGCCCAGAATGACAGGTATTGGACAGGGTCTGGAGCCACTGATCCTTGGAGCACAGATGGACCAACCTATGCCTTGCTATTCTGACCAAGCTCTTTTTTTCCTCTTTTAGGAGAAAACAAGCCTTTCCATCATTCCTGATCTTTCCTATTAGTCCATCCGGCTGCTGAGCACGCAATAGCAGGTGACAGATTATGGAGAGGGCTTCCAGAGATATTGTAAATGCTTATCTGCTGTAAATCACAGCTTCATCCCCTCCAGTGGAATATGCTGAGCTGTACCAATCCAGGGCCTGACTCTGCATGCTGCACTGTCTGCACAGAAGCTGCCCCTGTTCCACCTGTAATTTAAATTAATGAGGAACGAATGTTATTATTTCTGCCACAGAAAAGGAGCTCCCCACACAGCAAGAAAAAATAACGATAGCAAGCTCGCTCTTCAGCTGTAACTCTTCAATGGGTTTACAAAGGAAGAAAGCAGCATTACCCTGTTCCACAAATTAAGGCACAAAAAGGAACATGTAGCCAGCAGAGCTGGTAGCAAATCCAGGGACAGGCTCTCAAAAGGCAAGAAAAAAAGACAACCACAAGGATTTAGGGTAGATTGGAAACCTACAGAAAATCAGGAACTGAGAAGCCTTATGTCCAAATAAAGCAAAGCTGGTCTGATGGTGAAACAAGAGAACAGCCACATTTTTAAACATTTTCCAGTGGAGTAGGGGTGCCTTTGACTCTGGGCTAAAATCTTTCCTGCCTTTCTCAATTTGTATTCAGCTGCATGTGAATAAACCAGCCTTGCTTTTGATAAGGCAGACCATGACAAGAAAAAACCCACTACATGAAATTATGACCCTATTTCAGAAAATGGGTAAAGTGTAGCTGTCAAGAGCCAGCAGGTACATTTTTCCAAAGCTTAATAAAGATCCATATAAAGACCCTTAATATAATTGCTCCAAGGAGTTACAGCACATAGGGTCACTTCCAGCTTGGCACAAGTTCAAGAGCAACTCACCTCAGCTCTGAACTTGACCCACCGTCTCAGTTCTGATGGGTCTCTACTGTCAAACTCTCTACTCTGGTCCAAATCTCTCCTTTAATGGGAACATGAGGGCTCAACATCCTATGCATAGGTAAAAGTTTAACTTTGTGAATTTCAGGTCTATGGGTATTTTTTCTCTGACCTGAAAGGAGCCATCTGGATTAAAATCTTCTGGCTGTAGCTGCCAATGAAGCTTAATTAGCAGTATTAATGTGTGACAGGTTGTCCCTGCAGATACAGCCCTTGCCAGTGACTAATGATAACATGTGCATTTATGGCCACAGGAGAATTCCGGGTAAAACTTCTATCATTTAACTGTCCAATTATTAAGACAATCTGCATGACCAAGATGGGGAAGTTTATCCCACATAAAAAAACCCAAGCCAAACCGAAATTCAACCAAACACCCCAAAATATGTTGGATGATGCTTATAATGGAAAAATGAGAGCCTATATTTGGGTTGTAAATTTTTTTTGCAGTGCTTATCAGTTTATCTCATAATCACTGAAGTGGAATGATTTACTAAAGACCTTAAATAATATTATAATCCTTATTTGAGGAACTAGATTACTGTATAAATTCATAGAGGGAGTTAATATAGAAAGTTCCTAGCAGAGTTGTGAAGACACTCTCAATATCCTAATTTCTTATTCTATACTTAAACCTAGCAATTTGTCTAAACTTTTACAGCCAAACCCTACTATGATCAATTCTGCATCTCAATCTTGCAATAGCCTAACTAGTCCTTATGTTAAACACATCCAGAAATCAAGTGTCTTCAAACAGCCGTCCTCATAAATTCACAGTGATGGGGCAGGTGCCAAAAGCATATCAGGCATCACTGGCTGCATTACAGCCTCACCACATGTCTGCCGGAAGCTGGCCCTTTGCACTTCACCTGACACAGTTTTGAGTAAAACCTAATTTCTCTCCTTCTCCTCAGCCTCAGTTTGTTACTTCTGTTCTATGTTTCAGCCAGGCCTCCAAAATTCAGCATTGAAGCCATCCACACCCCCATTACTTCACCGTGTACTCATCAGAGCATTTGAGCTGGGAATCCAAGCATTGCTCTGGCCCAGGAAAACACACATCTATTGAAGTCTCAGAGAGGAATTGTTTTTAAAAATGTGAGGATTCCAAATGCCAGCTTATTTATCCATCTCCAATCGCAGCTCACCCTGCAGCACCCTGCACTAGCAGAGATTCACTAATTATCCTTGGGAGGTGAGCTGGGCTATTTCAGCTTTGATGCTCTGCTTTGCAATTAAATGTATTCCAGCAACCACACGGGGGAGAAGGAAAAAATACAGCTTCCAGTTCTGCAATGACCTACTTACAGCATTAATGCACTGAGGGGAAGAGGGAGGGCTGGGGAGGAGGGGAGAGGTCTAACGACAGCTTAATGCAAGCTGACACTGATCTGGGCTTTGGAATATGCAGCAATCAATATTCAGATATGACTTCACACCCCACAGAAAATATTGGTGAGACGGGCAAAGTTAATGACAGGAAGAAATTAATACAAGACCCTGCTTCTCAAAACCTGCAGTAGTTTTAGTATCCACAATCCCTTTGTGCCTCCCCTGCCATGCCCCATACCACAGCACTCCTAAAGTCTGTGTAAAATTCACAGCATTATTCGAGCTAGGGGAAACACTGTATCAAGCACTCTCTCCCTGTCCAGGAATACCTTCTACTCAGGCAAGTACAGACATTCATTCATCCCTCTCAATGAATACAGCAAGGAAAGGAAGAGAATCTGATTTATTTAGCATCATGAAGCTAAGACAATGCCACAGACAAATTCCAGACAAATTCCCTCAGATTTTCCCCAACTCAGATTGTCTTTAAGACAGTTAAGCAGAATCATTAGAGAAAGGTGATCATGGGAACATATTGCATTTTGTCAGTGATCCCAGAACACACTGGATTTTTAAGTATGGGATGTATTTTGAGATATGGTTTATCTTTTCAATATTCCACTATCCTGGCATAGACAATTTAATTTCTGAACTTCATACTAAGCACAGTGTTCAATGATGACAAAGTCAAATGGCAGGCACACACTTAACAGTGCTATTAAACTAGACTCTCCCAAAATGACATATACTTGCAGCATGTGAAATGCACATTGTTTGTAAGTATCAGACCAAATGTTTTAAAAGCTTAACCGCAAAAATTGAGCTGAGCAACACATCAGTAAGAACTTAAAAGTCTTGCATTCCTTGTAGCCTTTTGTATAAGATAAAGCAAAGGAAACCCCTTTAACAGCCTGAGAAAATCATCTGCCCTTTTTCCTTTTTTTTGATGTCAGATGAAATATTAACTTTCAGTTCTATTTCCAAAAGTTTACAAATATATTGGAAATATCAAATGTATAAATGTATAATAGTTATCCTGACCTACAGCATCTAAGGATCAAGAAAACAGAAAGAAAGAAAAAGAAAAAAGTGAAGGGTTTTTTTTTATCTTTTCAGCCTCCATCCAGATAAGGAACAACATCCAGCAGCACCACCTGCCCCGGCCAGAGGATTTTCAGCCTGAATTATTAGTTTCCTTCAGTATTCTCTAGCTCAGTAGTTGCATTGTTGGAAGGAATCATTCACATCTGTGGAATTTACTAATCCTATTCTACAGCTGTCACAGAAATTGGCTGTTCTCCTTTTCCCCAACTACTTCTGAGTCATACTACCTAAGGCTGTGAGCTTGTCAAATCTGATAACTGAGGCAGGGCCAGACACAGTCAGTACTTTAACAAGAGCCAGCCAGAGAGGGCAGAGATACTATGGAGACAACGCTGATTAATCAACGGACAACAAATTACACATTGCATGATTCTGCACAGAGCATTATTCCCTCAGTACAGCCAGTTGTGATACAACAGACACAGCTGGAAACAAAGACAAGTACTACTTCTACTTGAAATGACAGTCAGAATATAATAACTTTATGAACAGCTCTAAATTAGTCAAACTCGCTATGATCTGTTGCAATGGATAAATTCCTGAATTAATGTCCTGCAAGAAAGTTGGCAGGAAAAGTCCCTCCATTCAAATCACGGCAAAAATCCCATTGCTCAGCCAGAGGTTTCATTTAACACCATTTCCAAGCATCACTGCATTGCCATGGAATGGAGGAGCTCTAATCTCAAATTTACTCAGCCTGCAGCACACCATCAGATAAACCAGAACTTCTTGGAGTCAGTCACCTGCACCTATTTAAAAAGCTTCATGCCTCCAAAATCCAGGCATTAAAATGAGCAGGCAAATGAGAAGGTGGGGCAAAAGGTTTGCTGGCTTCCTGAAGTCTCTCTCCCTTCTGGCAATCCTCTGTAAATGCTATTACCACTGCTCTTTCACAGTTTGGAGAGAAGGAAGAATTCCCTAGAGAAGAAGACTAGAATTTTCTTCTTCTTTCTTTGCTGTGCACCCAGCACTGAGATGCTGTAAGGGTCTCTTTTTTGGGTGAATGTATCAAGGACCAGTGAAAATATTTGAGCATTTGAAGTTATTTGAGCAATTATACAAGAGAGCAGTGTCTCACTTTATCCATCAGTACTGTAAATTATGTACTTCGCCTTGCAGTGACATTAAGCCTCCACAGTAGTAAAAACTTTGCCATGCTCGGATGAAAAACATCATCTAAAGTATACTGTATAATTAATGTGACTGCACAGACTCTTCTTTCTTTTTAAGCAACTTCTTCAAAAGCATTCTAAGCATCTAAAGCCTTTTTTCTTTTAATATGAAAATGACTGATTGCATATTTAAAAGTATTAATTGGTTCTATGATAAGGTTTTTTTTAAAAAAAAACCCTTGACACTTCCAAGATATCAGGAAAAACATTGTAATTGCTCAAATAACTTAAGATGCTCAGACATTTTCAGTGGTCCTTGATACAATCACCCAATGAAGACACTCATTGTGGATGGTATTTATTTAGAAAAGGCTGCTTGGAAGTAATGGACTAATAATAAATAATTTGTAGAACATTGTGCACAAATTATAAAAGGCATTCCAAACAACTGATCTCATTCCTTGGTTTAATTATTTAGTTCTTTTTAGGCTAGAGCTATGTGTCTGGTATATTTGCTTCAGATCTCAAGAGGGTATTGACCAGGTTTTCTGAAGTCCTCTGCATTATTTATCTCTTCCTACCATAAGGGGTCTGATAGGCATACTGCTTCAATAATTAAATGTCAACAATTCATGCTGTTGGCCAAAACCCAAAGGACCTTCATAAATAAATAATAACATCTTGCATTTTTATAGCTTCTTTCATTCAAGGGTCTCAAAGTGCTCTGCAAATATTCATTAAGACCTCCCCTAACAGCCTTGCAAGGTAATTCAGAATTATTCTACTACAGGTTTTTCACAACAGGAAGGGAGAAGGATCAGTTATTCCAAGGTCAAGGCTCAAGCCAGGGTCTGAGGTGGTGACAGAGCCCAAACCAGCAGCCCCTTCTGCCAGCTCCCCTCAGCAAACTCTGCACTGGCAACAGCAGGAAGCAGATGTGACTCCAGGGAACTCACTGCCATGTAGGAGCTATGAAAGTGGGACAGGATGGCGGTAAATCACTGATGGCTCTACTCTTGACTTTTGTTTTAAACATGCTTTATATCACATTTCCAGAGAAGATGAGGGAAAACAATGCTGCACGTGGACCCAGCACTGACATTTCTCTCTTACTATTTTTGCTGTTCTGGTCAGCATTGATTTCAGTCAGAGCAAGGAAATACCCTGCTTCCAATCTAACCTGTCAAAATGTTCATTAGAAGTCAAACAGCTGCATTTTATTCACCTTTCTCCAGTCATTTTTGTTAGCATCATTCTCCATGACCTCTTTTTCACTCCATACTGAGGAAAACAAGAATGATTATAATGATCTGACATTTCTATAGTGGCTTTCATCACACTGACACGTCAAGAGCAATGATGAGCCCAGAAATAACATAAGAAGCCTTTTCAGGCATCCTCTTCTCAATTTAGAACTGAGTTTCTGAGGAGAGAAAGCCTGAATCTGAAAGCTGAGTGCACACCCTCACTCTGCTCATTCAGGTAGCTTTCAGACATTAATTCTACTTCCAGTCCTGCAGAGCTGTTTGAAATTCCACACAAAAGTGACCCCAATAAGTAAAACCTCCCATTCTGGTTCTCAGAACAGACACTAAGTTCAAAAAAGCTCTGCTAGCATGCTCCATGGAGCTCATTTCTGGTTTGAATGCAATGCCTAGATAAATATAACACCAGAATATCTATTTTTAAACAAATGGAACAACATCCAAAAGTGCTTTCACTCACATACAGCACTTTAGGGTCTCCTAATCTCCATTGCTTTCAGAGGAATGCCCACATTTTCCACCCCTTGCCCCACTGTCAGTATGTACACTTACACCTGACACACAAAGTACAGTTTCAGACTGGCAAAGCTGTTTTAGACTGACCAAACTTGAGTACAAGTTATCCCTCGATTTTTCAGTAATTAGAACCATCTTTCAGATGCTTGAATGTACACAGCTGTTCCTAACTGGCTTCCTGAAATTATGCACCTGAACTTCTCACTGTTATTATGACCAGGAATTCACTAATACTAATTTTCAAGAACTCTAGACTTCATGTCCATTTTTTAAAGACATAAACCACAAATGCCTTTTTTTATTCTTTTTTTAAAATTCAAATAAATGGACCAATTTACTCTATATGTGGGAAAAGTTATGGGATCTGATGATGAAGATGACATGAAGGAGCATTCAGAAATATTATCATGGGTCAAAATACACACATTGTTCTATCTGAACTTGATCAATGCTCACTACCAGTAAGAAAAAGATAAAAAGATGAAATATTATTGAAATGTAAGGATATAAGAACATACTTAAGTATTTAACACTATATCATTGAATGAATAAAAATAAATAAAATTTTATACACTGTGAAAATCAGTAAAAAATGGAAAATGGGATACATTATGCTTTAATAACAGTAATTCAGCTTTTTCTCCTGCAGGTTCTTTTCTTCGTGCATGTGTTACTCCTCTGCTTCCTGAATCTCCCTTTCACCAAGCTTCAAGTCTGCTTCCAGTTCCCTACAGCTTGCTTTGGAGCAATTTAGGGATAGTGTAATTTCTTTTAATTACCACATTTCTGTATCCACTGCATAGTCTAAGTCATCTTTCCCCACATTTTCTTCATTAAGTCATCCCACCCAGAAATTAACTTTATTGGCAGTTTTGCCTTCAGTGATACACTGAGTTGTGGAGTACAACTGGGAGAAGACAGAAGGCCACAAGAAGTCACTTGCTCGGCAGCGATGGTGCCAACGCAGTAGATGTCTAAAGATATTTTTCTGTGCAACAACCAGTTGATTTATGGAGTCATTATTTTCCCCCATATGACATGAGAGCGTCTTCCCACTGAATTATGGCTCACCCTGAGTTCCTGTGCCAGAACAGGTCCAGTTCTGTTGACTGCATGCAACTCTTCCTCAGTTTTCTCCATGCATGCATGTCCAGCAAACATGTAAATAATTCATTTAGGTAGACTTAAGCCTGTCTCAGAAGATTAAGACATTGACTCAGGACAGCAAACTCCCTAATGCTAGCTATTTCAATCTTACAACTGAAACACAGTTTTATTCACTTTTTTATTTCCCTGAATACTTTCTGCTTTATTTGTGATACCCTGAAGATCCAGCAAGCAGCACAAGACAAATGCAATTAATTTTCAGAGAAGGTACTATTGATCCCATGTCACTGCCCTATTACAATGACATTTTGCACAATGCAGAATGACTGATGCAGAAGTTATTTAACCTGACAGATGCGAAGAGCAAGAAGGCAATAGTTGCTCACTGCATCACTATTCAACAGATAATAATTTAACTTGGCTTTGCAAAGGCCATTCTCATTTATGGGGTGCTACTGAACTAACATTTTATTACAGTTTAAGATTACATCATCCACTTCTAACATTCCCTCCCTTCCAGTAAAACGATCTTAAATCTAGTCAATGCAATAGTGAGCAAAACAGTGCTAAATTATATTATTTTAATCTGATTAAGTTACAAAGCTGGCTTCAATAACATCTGTATTCTACAATCTGTTTTGTTCAATCTCCTCCCAGTTTCTTTACTGTAGAACTTTCAACCAACCAACCAACCAATCAAATCCGACCCACCACCCTCCCCCCAAAATCCTGTATATGAAGTGCTAAACAGAAATCCTAAATTAGGAGAAAAGACTGATCAAACTTCAAGCCTTACACCACAAAAATCATTTCAGTGGTGACAACAGCATTATCAGCATGAATGGGAACTGCTTACACAGGGTTTTATTTCCTGCACTGTGGTCCAAGAAGCAGCCACATAAGACAGGAGGAAGCAGGCACTTGGGAACCACAGCAGCGCAGCCATGCCAGAGCAGCCTTTCCAGAGCCTCATCAGTGCTGCTGAGCAGCAGTTCATTTATATTGCACGCTGTTCATTTATATCTATTTCAGGTATCTCAGGTACTGCACATGGACTTGCCTTCAACCCCAGCCAAAGCCCACTGAAACAACAGGTTAATTGCTAAACCAAATTATTTTTTTTAATTGAAAGAGCTTGAGTGACTCAGGGGCTGTCCAGAGAGGTTTTCTGCAGACAGGTGGGAAAATGGTTTGTCTGATTTGCTCAGGCTCTGGGCTGCCTTACTTCATCCAGGAGCCACAGACACACAAGTGACATGACCCCACACTTAAGCTAATCAAGCTCTGCCAAGAACTTTCCTCACGTGACATATTATCGGCCCACATGAAGACTAATGGTTTCACTTCTGCTATTTCCTTCTGCTCTAAAAAGGTGTAAAAACAAGCAGAGAAGTGTGATTCCAGCAAATGAACTTTTCAGTAGCTGACTTGATCTTCACCTTCTGTCAGACAAGAGCAGAGACAAGATCACATGAAGTATGTGTAGAAAGTGAAGGGTAAAGAAAGCACAAGGGGCAGCCTTGCTGCAGGGATGACGGATATGCAGGCTGTCCTTTTTGTCCCCCTCTGTGCAGCCTGCAGCTGTGGCATGCTGCTGGAAAGCCTCCTGCCATCAGTACAGAAAGCCCTCTCCTTTCTTCTCTGCCACATCAGAAATGAGTTTGTAAAAGAGATTTGCACCATGAAGTCATGTAAAACTCTTGTCTCTGGCAGAGCATGGGAAACAAGCTGTCACTGACAGGGCATCTCAGTTTATTTAGGTCATTTATAGGAGAGCTTCTCACCTGCTGACTGCTTTATAGGGAGAGATATGTTGTCAGTGCTAGGCCACTGATCCCTGACAGCGCTGCTGCTGGAGCCAGTGTTTTTGACTTCCAGTGTAAATTTGACAAGATAGGTAACCATGGGGACCTCTGCTTGCACTTGGGTGTTGATGAAAAGCAATACTAAGCTTGAGAAGCAGAGCTTTACTGTCTCCTTTGTTAGCAAGTCAAACAGACCAGATGAACGTTCCAAGGGACCACACCAGTAGCAGCAAAATATTTCTAACACAAAGAGCTGTCTATTTAAAGAACCACTCTACGGTGAGGCCCCCATGTGATAAATACACCCAGGGGAACCCAAGCTTTGTGGTGGTAAACTTAAAAGTTCCCAGAGGCCTGATTATTTTGCAGTGATGTTGCAAGCCTTGTCAAGATGCATTGCTTAATCAATCCCTGCAGAACCATTGGGCTAACTGGCCATTCCCTGACAGGGTAACCAGCAACAGCCTGGGAGTTTTACTGCTGCACAACTGTTGGATGTTAACAGAGACAATAAAGCACAACTGGCTATTACTGGCTATTATTGGTTCAATAATAGCAGTCATTCCAATTGACAAGGTTTTCTAAGACAGAAGGAAACATGGCAGGAAAATCCTTATCTGGTCATTTCTCTCCTAACGTATGTGGTTACTGCATATTTCTTTGCTTAGTAGTACCCCTTGATTTGTAACAAGTCACTTTACTTACTGATCATATTCTCGGATTTATTTTTTTAAGGAAAGAAGGCAGCATTCTGTCCTCTATTATGATCGTTTACATAATTCAGGCCAGAGAATACTCACCAATCTCTCTTAAGCCTAAAGCCTAAACCTCTGCTTGAGTCATAACAGTTTTACACAGATTCCTGTAGCATCATCTGTAGCAACTTTCCTTTGCCTTATTAAAGAAAAACATGTATAAAAGAGGCAGGTATTACTGAAGTAAAGACTTACAAGTGAGAAAGAATGCACTACTTCCCTAAGTATCTACAGAGATTAATTATCCATAATGTTGGGGGGTTTTTTTGCGTGTTAAACTCAGCATCAAAGCCTTAGATCTGACAGAATGAGAAATACAGAGATCAAAACACTATTGAGTATCAGAAGTCTCTTATCAATGTTGGTTCTTCTAGAATATAACTGAAGTGACTCCTTCCCATGGATAAACTAACTAGACCAAGCTTCTTTAATCTCCCACTCTAAGTCATGTTCTCCAAGCATCATTCTCATACCTTTTTCCCTAAGCCTTTTTGTGGCATTCTCTTTAAGTTACATAAAAAGCACAGCTTAGAAGCAGCCTGCAGAGTCATAAGAACAGGCAGTTGGATGTCATCATAAGATCCAGCAGAAGCTGGTTCCTATTAGTCCAGAAAAAAAAAAAAAAAGTGAAATTGCATGTTTGTAATAAAGAAACCATATAACCTGTAATGGAGATCTGTGATTGAAATGAACCTAACCTACCCAAAGACAGCAGAAAGAGATCTAATAAGAAGTAGATATATTAAGAAAAGAAAGTTTATTTTGTATAATATTATATTTTTTCCACATTTTGCTGAAGGGTGAAAATCCATCTCTAGAGAAATTCAGAATTAGCAAGAGCCACTTACCAACTCTTGCTGAGGAAGGAAAATTGCCTCTTTTTATACTGCCTTTGGTGAGGAACCCTCATTCTTTTATACAACTGTTAAATGTAAATGTGTCTCACATCAATGATTCAAGGCTGGTTGGCTGGAAGCATAAGGAGCAGTAAAATCTAATTTGATAGGGAAGGGAAGGGAAGGGAAGGGAAGGGAAGATCC